>ML660781.1:7980005-8116978 GCA_007570785.1 Antilocapra americana
ACATCACCAGATGGTCGACACTGAAATCAGATTGATTATATTGTTTGCAGCCAAAGATGGAGAAGCTCTATACAGTCAACTAAAACAAGACCAGGAGCTGACTGTGGCTCGGATCATGAACTCCTTATTGCCAAATTCAGACTGAAATGAAGAAAGTAGGGGAAACCACTAGACCACTCAGGTATGACCTACATCAAATCCCTTATGATTATACAGTGGAAATGAGAAATGGATTCAAGGGATTATGTCTAATAGAAGGAGTGCCTGAAGAACTATGGATGGAGGTTCATGACATTGTACAGAAGGAAGTGATCAAGATCATCCCAAAGAAAAAGAAAGGCAAAATGGCTGTCTGAGTTTGTAAGATATTTGTCTTACAAATATCTGAGAAAAGAAGAGAAGCAAAAGGCAAAGGAGAAAAGGAAAACTGTACCCTGAATTCAGAGTTCCAAAGAATAGCAAGGGGAGATAAGAAAGCCTTCCTCAGTGAAAATGCAAAGAAATAGAAGAAAACAAAAGAATGAGAAAGGCTAAAGATCTCTCCAAGAAAATTAGAGATACCAAGGGAACATTTCATGCAAAGATGGGCATGGTAAAGGACAGAAATGGTATGGACCTAATAGAAGCAGAAGATATTAAGAAGAGGTGGCAAGAATACACAGAAGACCTCTACAAAAAAAGATCTTAATGACCTAGATAATCACAATGATGTGATCATTCACCTAGAGCCAGACATCCTGGAATCCAAAGTCAAGTGGGCCTTAAGAAGTATCATTATGAACAAAGCTAGTGGAAGTGAAAGAATTCCAGTTGAGCTATTTCAAATCCTAAAAGATGATTTTGTGAAAGTGCTGCACTCAATATGCCAGTAAATTTGGAAAATTCAGCAGTGGCCTCAGGACTGGATAAGGTCAGTTTTCACTCCAATCCCAAAGAAAGGTAATGCCAAAGAATGTTTAAACTACCTCACAATTGCACTCATCTCACACACTAGCAAAGTAATGCTCAAAATTCTCCAAGCCAGGCTTCAACAGTACATGAACAAAAAACTTCCAGATTCAGGCTGGATTTAGAAAAGGCAGAGGAACCAGAGGTCAAATTGCCAACATCCATTGGATCATTGAAAAAACAAGAGAGTGCCAGAAAAACATCTATTTCTGCTTTACTGACTATGCCAAAGCTTTTGACTGTGTAGATCACAACAAACTGTGGAAAATTCTGAAAGAGATGGGAATACTAGATCACCTGACCTGCCTCCTGATAAATCTCTATGCAGGTCAAGAAGCAATAGTTAGAACGAGACATGGAAAAAAAGCCTGGTTCTAAACTGGGAAAGGAGTATATCAAGGCTATATTTTGTCACCCTGCTTATTTAACTAATATAAAGAGTACATCATGTGAAATGCCAGGCTGGATGCAGCACAAGCTGGATCCAGGATTACCAGGAGAAATACCAATAACCTCAGACATGCAGATGACACCACCCTTATGGCAGAAAGCAAAGAGGAACTGAAGAGCCTCTTGATGAAAGTGAAAGAGGAGAGCGAAAAGGTTGGCTTAAAACTCAACATTCAGAAAACTATGATCATGGCATCCAGTCCTATTCATGGCAAATAGATGGGGAAACAATGGAGACAGTGACAGACTTGATTTTGGGGGCTCCAAAATCACTGCAGATGGTGACTGCAGCCATGAAATTAAAAGACACTTGCTCCTTGGAAGAAAAGCTATGACCAATCTAGACAGCATATTAAAAACCAGGACATTACTTTGCCAAAAAAGGTCCATCTAGTCAAAGCTATGGTTTTTCCAGTAGCCATGTATGGATGTGAGAGTTGGACTATAAAGAAAACTGAGCGCTAAAGAATTGATGCTTTTGAACTGTGGATGTTGGAGAAAACTCTTAAGAGTCCCTTGGACTGCAAGGAGATCAAACCAATCCATTCTAAAAGAAATAAGTCCTGAATATTCATTGGAAGGACTAATGCTGAACCTGAAGCTCCAATAATTTGGCCATCTGATGTGAAGAAATGACTCATTGGAAAGGACCCTGATCCTGGGAAAGATTAAAGGCAGGAGGAGAAGGGGCAACAGAGAATGAGATGGTTGGATGGCATCCCCGACTCAATGGACATGAGTTTGAGCAAGCTCCAGGAGTTGGTGATGGACAAGGAGGCCTGGCATGCTGCAGTCCATGGGGTCACAAAGAGTCTGACACAAATGAGTGACAGAACTAAACTGAGGAGCCTAGAAGTTCTTTCCTGGTGGCTGAGCAGTAAAGAATCTTGCTGCAGTGCAGGAGACACAGGAGACTCAGGTTTGATCCCTGGGTTGGGAAGATCCCCTGGAGGAGGTCATGGCAACCCACTCCAGTATTCTTGTCTGGAGAATGCCGTGCACAGAGGAGCCTGGAAGTCTACAGTCCATGGAATCTCAGAGAGTCAGACATGACTGAAGTGGCTTAGCAGGCTTGCAAACAGGAGCCTAGAAGCTTTTCTGGATCCCATGTGTAATATTGCTAGAGACAAGAAGGGCTTGCCTAAGGCTGGACCCAAAGAAGGACTTCCCTTGTCAGGGTAAGATGAGAGCCCCACCTCCACCCCAGCACTGTCTCTCCTTCTCGATTCTCTCTTCACCTGATGGCATCTTCTCCCATGCAGGAAGGATGAGGGAGCCATAGCCCTGGCTGGGGTCTAGGGACAGTGCTGGACCATGTGTTCTAGGAGGGAAGACAGATTGGAAGCTTACTGTGGCTTCTTGGATCTAAGCTATAATTCCACGGAATCCAGAGAGGGGAATCCAGAGGGTCAACCCATGAGAGCTTCCTGTAAGTGGGGGATGGAAAGCAGCCTTGAAAAAAAAAAAAAAAACCTCCTGGAGCTGGTCTTGCCTCTAGTCCCAAGGAGACCATCAGAGCCTTGTGAGACCCCTGGAGGTGCCCTGAGGACAGCAGAGCAGGCCCCTTTAGTCTAGTCCTCCCCAGCCTTGCACCATCTGCCTTCCTGAATTTACCTCCCAATGATCCCTTGCAGAAGTCTTTGTAAAAACCAAACAGGGCCAGAAATTGCTGGGCTCCAGAAACTGCCGCTATAGGTGAGTGCTCTGGACTCTGTTGGCTTGCAGATGGGTTGCCACAGGGAACAGTCCCTAAGAGGCACAAACTGGTGAAGCGACTGAAGAAGGTTGAGAAGGTTGACAGGGATGCTGAATTAGTAGCCCAGTGGACCTACCATATTCTAAGTCAGGAAATATTAAGACTACCAGTAGTTGCCTGTGAACGTGGCGGACTTTACAACAAAGATGTCATCATTGAGTTTTTATTGGCCAAATCTTCCGAAAAGGCCCTTGGGAAGGCAGCCTTTCACATTAAACGCATTGAGAATGTGGCAGAACTGAGGCTCTCTGACAACCCTGCCTGGGAAGGCAATCAAGGAAACCCTAAAGGTGACAAGCATGAAGACCTCCAGTGGGCACATTTCATCTGCCCTGTCGTGGGCTTGGAGACAAACAGCCAACACGGGGGTTGCTTCCTCCGATGCTGTGGGTGTGTGTTTTCTGGGTGAGCCCTCAAAGACATCAAAGCAGAAGTTTGTCACACATGCAGAACTGCCTTCCAGAAGGATGAGGTCATCGCACTCAATGGCACCACGGAAGGTGTGGAAGTGCTGCTGACGAGCAGGATGGATGAGAGGCGGCTGCAAGCCAAGCTGGGGAAGAAAACAAAGAAACCCAAGGCGGTAGAGTCTATCTCAAAATCAGGTCAGTGAAGAAGCCCCAGGACCATCAAAAATGAAGACAGGGAAGCCTGAAGAAACCAGCCTTGACTCTGGAGAGAAGAAGCCCAACTCAGCTCCCAAAAGTGCAGCTGCACCCGGGAGCGCTTCTGGAAAAGCCGCCAAGCGGTTCACTGCTGACAGCGAAGAGTTAGAAGGTTACAAGTCTGTCTTCACCACCCACAGCTCTGCCAAGCCCTCTAAGGAGGAGTTGGCCCACTGGGTCACCCACACGTCCTACTGCTTCTGAGTCCCGCGGGGCAGCCTCCACTGGGCCCTGTGCACCTGCTCATCCCCTTAAAGCTGGAGCCCCTCGAGTAGGAAGGCGCAGTGGGGACTCAGTGGCCCTGCCGGCGTCTTCCCGTCACCCACTCCCGGTCATCTTCACCCTCTGTGCACTTGGACCTTCCCACAGCCCCGAGAGCATTTTGGCCACATATTTATGCTCAAAATAATTAAAGACTCCAGATTCCTCCTGGCTGTGTGGTCAGCTCATTTTGACTAAAATTCTCATGGTTTTGCTGCCAATAGTTAATTAATTAAATAAGCTGAGTGAGACTGAGAGAGAAAGAAAAAAAAAAACCCACTGTCCTTGGACATTTCCAGCCTCTAACACCCCACTTGCACCCACAGCTAGATTGTCCTTCCTTCCCCCCACCCAGACTCCCCAAAATTTCATCCATTGAGCCTTCCTTCCGGTGGGTGGGGCTGGCTCCTGGGTGTGTCACCGTTTCTTGTGGACTGAGCAGCACTCTAGCCAGACTCTATAAAGTCTCTCTCACCCTTGGCCCCCACCACCCTCATCACTTGCCCTTGGATGCAGGTGGGTTGAGCAGGGACAGGAGGAAATATCTCTTGCCAAAAGGTCCCTTGACCAGGAAGCTGCAGGTGAGTGACACCTGGGGCAGGGACAGAAAGTATGTGCCAGCCTGAGCCATACTAGAATCTGCCTATCCTGTCTCCTACTAACCCACTCCTACTAACTCTCCATGTGCTGGGCACACATCATGACAACTGCAGTGATGAGCACAATTCTCTGCTTGTTGCTCACGGTGTGTGGGAGACTTTGATCAGAAAATCATCACGACAGAGGGAAAGTGTTGTGTGTCAAGAGACAATGTGACGTGTGACAGAGGCTTCTGATGGGTGTGTGTCAGACTTCCCTAAAAGAAAGTAACCTTGGGACTTGCCTGGTGGCCCAGTGGTTAAGAATCTGCCTTGCAATGCAGGGGACACAGGTTTGATCCCTGGCCAGGGAAGTAAGGTCTCATACGCTGAGAAATGCTGAAGCTTCGGATGCCTAGGGCCCAAGAGCCTCAGCCACCAAGCCTGGGTGCCGCAACTGCCGAGCTCAGATGCCACCACTACTGAAGCCATGAGCCTAGGGCCTGTATTCTGAAACAAGAGAAGGCACCACAATGAGAAGTCCATGCCCAGCAAGGCAGAGGAGCCCCCGTTCACTGCAACCAGAGACAGCCCTTGCACAGAAACAAAGACCCAGCACAGCCAATGATAAATTAATTAATTAAAATAGTTGCAGTAACTTTTTAAATTTAATTCTTCTTTGTATTTTATTTTTGGCTGCCTTGAATCTTTCTGGCTGCGAGCAGTGCCTACTCTCGTTGCACCAAGCTAGAGCTACACTCTACTTGCGGTGCATGGGCTTCTCATTGCCGTGGCTTCCATGTTGCCAAGCACCGACTCTGGAGCTCTTGGGTTTTAGTATCTGTGGCTGCAGCTCAGTAGCTGTGGTGCATGAGCTTAATTGCCTCATGGCACATGGAATTGAACTCATCTCTCCTGACTTGCGAGGAGGATTCCTAACTGCTGGACCACCAGGGAAGTCTAATTTTTTTAAGTGATGATCCAGAAATTCCCTGGTGGTACTGTTAGGTAGTTAGAACAGGAAACAGGAGTCCAAAATAGAGGTGGCTAAAAGACAAGGAAGGGAAAAGCCCGCAAAAATAGAACAAAGGAAGGTCAAAGGTCCAAGGACCAGAGTGAGGACTTCAGGTAGAACAGCACTCCTGGCTAACCCAATTTATATAGGGTAGGCCCAGGGGGAGGAAAAAAACATATAACAAGAGGAGCCAAAGGGCTCTCTCTCTCCCACATGCTGGGGCATTCTTCTCTTTGCATCTTTGGGTCGGCATGCCCTCACGCCTCGAGGATGGATTCTCTTGCTATTTTCTAAATAAAATAGAGCTGTAACTCTGATTTGTCTAAGAGCTATAGCATGGTCTGTCCAAGACCCGAGAGCTGTGACCCGCCGAGGGCTTTCATGTCCGTCGCTCCAAATCTTTGTTGTGACGAGACAGAACCAAGGAGAATACACTCGCCTGACAGTACAATGAATAGGACTCTGAGCTCACGCTACCTAGGGCCAGGTTCAATCCCTGGTTGGGGAACTAAAATCCCACAAGGCCAAGTATGGCCAAACAACAAAACAAAAAAAGGGGACTTCCAGTAACCTGGAAAAAATGCTGGCTCACTGTCTCTGGTCAGGCTTGAACAAGGTCCTGGTCACGGTGAACACTGGCCCCCGACCACCTGGAGCATGTGCCAGCCCAGTGGACTCTCTCTTGGAGGGGCTCCCCAATGCTTAGCATTCTCCACAGAGTCATGTCCCCAGAGGTCTCTCCACTGGGGTCTAAGCTACTCCTCAGGGATTAAAGCTTCCTGCACATCCTCTACCCCTCAGGGCCAGGCCCCCGGGGAAAAACGGGGAACCCTGCTATTCAGGGTACACACCTACATGGCGAGCCCCACTGGCCCAGACCTCTGGCCTTGGATGGGCCCCGGTACCAGCTGGAGGCAATGACCAGATCCCAGATCAGATTGCTAAGCTTGCAGATCTGCAGTCAGAAGGGATTTGTCAAGTTGGCAATGAAACACTGGTGAGGAACATGGGAGTGGCCAGGCAGGATTTCTGGGGCAGTGCTGCTGGGGAGAAGCCCCACACACAAGGGCCCAGAGTCAGGCATGCCCTGTGCCCCCAGAGCCTCCTCAGTGCTAGTCTTCTCTTTTGGGGAGAATGAGTCCTTCCACAGTTTCTAAACCCGCTGGGGTCCTTGGTGGAAAGACACAGAAAACACTGGGCCGCTGCTGAGAGTGGCCCTAGGAATGTTCCACGCCCCAGGGCCTCCCCCTGACCTTCCATACCTGAAACCTCTGCCTGCTCTGCTCCCAGGCTCCCCAGCCCACTCGCCCCTACCAGGCTCAAGGTCCCCACATGGCTGGGGGGTGAAGGTCCCAAGTTGGGGCCTGAATGCTTGGCTGCCTGCCCCGCCCCCAGGCTGGCATTTGGCAAACCCGCCAGCCCTGAACTCTGTCCCAGCTGATCCCTCAGGAGGGAGAGGGACTTACTTGAAGGGGTCTCAGAGACCGCCCGTCTTATTGCTCTTCTGCCCACACTGCAATCCCCGATCCATGTACCGTGAACCAAGTGGCCCACCTCAACACACGTGGACACGGTGCGGGGTCAGTGTGGAGCCCCCCCGTGCAGCTGTCCCAAGAGCACACCCTGTCCGCGCCCACAGTCACCTCCTTATCACCGAGGGGTCCCCGCCCACAGTCGCCTCCTTATCACCGAGGCTGCCGAAGGGCTCTGGAGGAGTGTGGGTGGGGACTGAATTTCATGCTGGGAATATAATGTGGTATTACTATGTCTGTCCTTAGGGTTGAGACCCCCGTGCCAAGTAACACCTCCAGGTGGCCTACACACTCCCAGACCTGCAAACACTAGGGCACAGGCATCCAGGATCTGTGATATGATGTGGTCAGGGCTGGGACCCAGCGGATAGGCCCTCTGGCTTCTTCTGCAACCCTTTGCCCACAAGATTTCTACTGCATCCAGGGGTGGACCTCAGTGGCACATGCCCTAGCCTGCCTCCCAGCCCCAAACAGTGGCCAGCCCAGACCAACCTACTGAAGAAGTTCATGATAAGTGGGGGGAGGTGGGAGACCTCTGGGGCTCTGAACACAGCCTCTACATTCACAGGCGATCCCCGGAGGCCGCAAGGGCTCGGTCACTGAGACCAGAAAGGCTTCCTGGGCTCCTAGAGAAACCAGCATCCAGTTCGGGAGCCCTGCTGGCAGAAGAGGAGCACCTGGGAGCCTTGCCGCCCCGCTGCCCTCCCCCACCAAGAAAGCCCTGCAGAAACAGCAGCAGAAGTCCTGAGCATCTCCAAATACATGCTCTGTTTCCTCTTCATGGGTGAGGGGAACCGAGCTGGGGTCCACTAGGGGAAGGTGGAAAGGGGGGGTGGGAAAGAAAGGCTGGAGCCCCTCTACCCTCACCCAGACCACTAGGGCCAAGGAGGGAGGGCCCAGAGGTCCAGCTGGGAGACCGGCAGGGGTCTCATTGGTGAGGGTGGAGAAGTTATTGCAGTTTCAGAATCTAAATCATTCTCCTTTCTCATTTGTACCCAGGCCCTTTCTTTTCCCTTCTTGCCTTCTTCCTCCTCTTCACCTCCCTCTGGTGGCTCTCTGTTCTCTACTTGGTGTGGTTATTCCTGGACCGGGACACACCCCTCCAAGGTGAGCTAAACAAGGGCCCGGGGAGAAGAGGTGATAAAGGGAATTCTTCCCCCGCCCTTATCTCTCTGCCCTTATCTCTCTGCCCAAGGAGGAAGACGTTCTCAGTGGATGAGGAACTGGGCTATTTGGAAACACCTGAGGGATTATTTCCCCATTAAGGTAACAGGACACCCTCCAAGGGATGCTCTCCCCCTCCCTCTCCCCTACACCCCCCCACCTTCTCACCCCTCCTCACCTCTCCTTATGACGGCTGCTTCAGTTCAGTCAATTGGGTGTGGTGGTGTTTCAAGAATGAACGCTGTGCCCTTGACCCCATCTTTGATTCTGAACTCAGAAGTCTGTTAGTGTGGAGGGAAGTCTTTTCCCCTAAGTCTTCTATGCCTATTTCCCTCACCCTTTCCCCTGCCCCCCACAGCTGATAAAAACAGCAGAGCTGCCCTCAAACAGGAACTACGTGCTTGTCACCCACCCACATGGGATCTTGGCCATCGGAAGCTTCTGTAACTTCTGCACCAAGAGCACTGGCTCCTCCCAGCAATTCCCAGGGATTCGGTTCTCATATTGAACAGCCTCTTCTACCTCTCAGTCTATCGAGAATATCTTATGTCCTATGGTAAGTCTTGAGCCGAGCGACAGAAGGCAACTCCATCTGGCCGGAGTGGTCCCCACTCAACAGCCCACCGCAGGCGCTCGGCTTGACCTCACAGTGGAGGGTCAGGAAGTGGCTTTGGAGCAAGGGTCCCACATCCTTGCTGGGAGAGGCGCTGTAGGGCGCATTGACAGGGGGACAGGGGTAAGGAGTTTGGAAAGAAAGGGGTGGCATCTCACTCTTCCTGTGCTAAAGGGAGAAGTAAGAGCCTAGGGAGCCAATGAACGGGTAGGATCTGTTCCTGCACCCCCTCTTGTCCACAGGAGCATGTTCCATGAACCGTCAGAGCCTGGATTTTATCCTGTCGCAGCCCCAGCTGAGCCAGGCTGTGGTCATCATTGTCGGGGGATCCCACGAGGCCCTGTATGCCGTCCCAGGGGCGCACTGCCTCACTCTCCGGAACCGTAAAGGTTTTTGTCCGCCTGGCACTGAGGCACGGGTGAGCGGGGGCCCAGCCGGGGCTGCCCTCAGTGGTCGGAACCTCACCGTGTGTCTGGGGAGCCACACTCTATGCCTACACACCCGCCCCCTGGAGGTGGACTGTGTCCTCACAGCTCACACCGTGACCACCTCTAGAGGGCGCTCTGGGAAGCCCTTCAGTGTGTGCTCTGTGCCCAGCCCTGGTGCCCATTCCCCAGGCTCCCTCCCACGCAGACAGAGACAGGATCACAGTGCTAATCGCTAGATGTCCACAGGATGCCCACAGTTCATTGCTTTATGACATCCTCTCACAGGCAAGACCTTGCAGGATTCTTGTGAAATAGGGTGAACACCCACCTTGCCACCACGTTGTAGTTGAGACTGTATGAGAAAATGCATATAGGGTGACCCAGTACACATTCGTCTTAAGAACCTTAAGTATTGGACTTCCGTGGTGGTCCAGTGGGTAAGACACCATACTCCCAATGCAAGGGACCTGGGTTTGATCCCTGATCAGGGAACTAGATTCCACATGCCCCAACGAAGACCTGGCAGAATCAAATAAATAAATAATTTTTTAAAAAAAGAAAGAAACAGAAGTCCCTTCTTCAGATCTTTCCTTGTAGTAACATCATTTGGCCTACAAAGTGCCTCAGATGGCCTTGGGAAGTGGGAACCTGTGGAGGAAAAATGCGGGGAGCACTCCTAGAGTCCCTTATGTGACCAGCCCTGTTCTCTCTGGTCTCCCCATCTCCCCAGTGCCCCTCTGGCGCCCGTGTACTCCTTTGGGGAGAATGACATCTTCAGAGTTAAGGCTTTTGCCCCAGACTCCTGGCAGCATCTGTTCCAGATCACCTTCAAGAAGCTCGTGGGCATTTCTCCTTGCATCTTCTGGGGCTGTGGTCTCTTCTCAGCCAGGTCCTGGGGCCTGGTGCCCTTCGCCAGACCCATCACCACTGTGAGTGAGTGCCCGTTTCCAGGAGAGAAGGCCAATGTGAGCTGCATAGGCAGCCAAGGCCCCTCCCCTGACCTGTGTCCCCCTGTCCCTGCAGTGGGCTGCCCCATCGCGGTGCCCCAGTGCCCACAGCCCACCAAGCAACAGGTGGACCACTATCACAGGCGCTACATGAAGGCTCTGGAGCAACTGTTTGAGGAGCACAAGGAGAGCTGCGGCATCCCGGCTTCTACTCACCTCACCTTCATCTAGCCCTGGCCTCTTCCCTCCCCACTTCACAGCCCCACCCACCCACCCACCTCTCCTGCAGCCCCTGATCCCAGGGCCTGAGCCCCACTGACTCCACACTACTATGCAAATAAAAGCCAGTTCTCTCACCACTGGTTGGTAGAACCTTTCTCTAGGAGTGAGCCTGCCCTCTTGTGTTCCACCTCCACCCTAATTGATACAGACTTGTTGCTTTAGACTTGCTGCAGGGCCCTGAATTCTCCCAGAGTTCGAATTCTGCTACATGAACTTGCATGAGTCTCTTCCCTTGGCTGGATCCTTTTTCCCTCTGTAAATGAATGCATCTCCTTAGCTAAGATTTCCTGAGCATCAGAATGGAGTTGGAGAGAATTCCCCCAAGGGGTAAGCTTGCAGAGTGGACAGGATTTAAGTAGGGGGAGACCAAAGAGTACATGAGCTTCCGTAGTGGCTCAGCTGGTAAAGAAACTGCCTGAAATGTGGAAGACCTGAGTTCGATCCCTGGGTTGGGAAGATCCCCTGGAGAAGGGAACAGCTATCCACTCCAGTATTCTAGCCTGGAGAATTCCATGGACTGTATAGCCCATGGGATCACAAAGAGGTGGGCACGACTGAGTGACTTTCATAGAGTACATGGAGGAATACCATGAACAAAAGCTGGCAAGCGTCAAGTGTACCTGACAGTAGAGAGGGTTGGAATGATCCCCAGTGACAGAAAAGATACAGTTAAGAACATACCCACTTCTCTATCTCTTCCCATCCTTATGTAAATTACCAACATTAGACATTTTAAAAACTGGAGACTGACAAGAGCCAGTGACTCGACTGCCATCATCATCATCATCACAGGCACCTGCCCAATGAGATAGGAGATGGTCAGTTGAAATGTCTGAGGATCCTTATGTGGTGATAGCATCCTTTGATTGTGTCAGTCCTATCTCCTATTGGCTTTATTTCTGTATCCCTGACTTAAATGAGAAAATGTTGTTGGAACTAAGTTGGAGCTTGTTGCATAACTAAATGCAAATCTATTTCTCCTCCGCTGTCTTCAAAAATGTATTCAGTGGGAGAATTTTCCTTGTCTCTGGATAAAAAATCTTGGCACTCTGTGACTTACCTGGTATTTCTCAGGTGATGAATTCTACATTCACTTTATGTTGGTACCTAGAAATGTTTAGTCGGTGTATCCATCAACACTTGTATCTTCATCTGAGGGTAGCAACTTCCCACTTCCAGCAAGGGCCAGCTAGTTGCATCCAGAGTGCATGCTTGGCCAGAAGTGGCAGCTGGGGGGAGAGAGAATAGAAAGGAAAGGAGGGAAGTGTTTTCTCTCCCTCCATTGTCAGCTTCTGTGACTGGTCCCTTGTGGATTGGAGTGTGGGGCAGAGGAGGGGAAAATGGCCCCCAAAGTTCTTAACTGCACTGGCCTAAGACAGCAATGGGCTCCAGATCTTTGAAGTCAGTTTCTTTCCCTCTTGGGTCCTTTCAAGGATTTTTTGAGTTTTTTTTTTGAAAGAAAGGACTCCTAGACTGTTGGTGGGAATGTAAATTGGTCCAGCCACTAAGGAAAACACCATGAAGGTTCCTTAAAAATATAAAAATAGAGCTACCATATGACCCTGCAAACCCTCTCTTTATCAGGAGAAAAACATGGTCAGAAAGGACACATGCACCCCAGTATTCACTTCAGTACTGTTTAAAATAGCCAAGATATGGAAGCAACCTAAATGTCTACTGACAGATTAATGGATACAGAACATGTGGTACGTGTGTACAATGGAATACTCTCAGTCGTAAAAATGAATGAATTTGGGTCATCTGTAGTGATATAAATGAGCCTAGTGGGCTCTCTCTTGGAGGGGCTCCCCAATTCTTAGCCATTCACACAAAGCCCTTCCCTCTGGAGGTCTCCCCACAGAGGCCTAAGCTGATCCTTAGGGAATAAATCGTCCTGCAGGCCCTCTGCCCCTCAGGGGGGAGGCCCAAGTGACAGACGGGAGCCCTGCTGTCCAGGGCGCACACACAGGTCGTCCCCCACCGGCCCAGCCTGTCATCACAGGGAGTCAGTCCTGACCTCCACGAGATCCAAGCACTTCCCTCACACCCAGGTTCCCCAGGCACACTGCTGGCCTCCCCTTTTGGTCACAGCTCTCTGAAGCCAAATCATGGTTAACCCTTCCCTGCCGGGGCTCACCGCTGTCCAGAGGGCTCATCAACAGAGAAGGCAGAAATGAGGGCAGAACCCAGGTCAGGGGTCAGGGCCGGGGGGTTGGGCCAGAGACAGAAAGCTTAGAGACATAGTAGTCCTCAAACACACACCCCATCTCCAGCTCAGGGGTGCCTGGCTGCCTTGCTCCTTGCACTCCTGAGCCGGGCCTGGATCCTGGCGGTCCTCAACCTGGATGGGCTCTATGGAGACAGAAACATATCTTGGGCAGGAGGCCAAGGCTCTGCCTGGGTTCACACCAGGCCGTCCGGAAGCATGTCCGGGACACTCTCCCCATCAGGAACTCTGTGCTGCATGGGGGCTGGGCTTCTGAGTAGACTCTTGGGGCCGTCACCCTCAAAGTCCAACATTAGCCCTCCGACCTGGGGTGTGCACCCTGTGTCCCCAGCTGGTGAAAACTCACTCTCCTTTCCCAATGCCCTCCTCCTCTTTTCTGGAAGACTCAGGCTCAGATCTTCCTGCCTCTGCCCTCCCCACCAGGTTTGGTGTCCTCTGACAAGCCCAGCGCCTCCTATCACTTGACCGGACCTCAGGTCCAGGGGAAGGGGTGGGGTGGGGTGGAGGGTGGGGGTAGGGGGTGGGGGTTGGGGGGTGGAGGCAGGCACCTTGGAGGCAAAGCTGAGCTTGCTGATCCACAAGAAGAAGGGATTTGTCAAGTTGGCCTTGGAACATGAGTGAGGAGCCCACAGGGGTCCTCTGGGGTGGCACTGCGGGGGAGGAGCCCAGCGCCCACAGGGCCAGAAGTCAGGTGCTCCCTGCTCTCCCAGTGCATCCCTGGTCACATTTTCTCTTGTGTGGAGAACAAGGTCTTCCAGCAGTTTCCAAACCCGCCAGGCTCCTGGGTGAGATGGGCACAGGAAGTGCTGTAGTAGAGGCTGAGGGTGGTCCTGCTGGGCCTCCTCCTGCCCTTCCTCCAGCCATCCATCCATACTGTCATCAGTGAGAAGTCGGTGAGACCCAGCCTCCACCTGCCCTGCTCCCCAGCCCACTCACCCGCCTGCTACAACGGGCTCAAGACCCCCTGCATCTTCCCCTCCTCGGGAGGTAGAGGTCCATGGTTGGGGCCTGAATCCTTGCTGTGGTACTCAAGCCCTGGCTGGCGTTTGGCTAAGGTGCCATACATGAACTCTGTCCCAGTTGATCTGTTGGGAGGGAGAGAGCCTGGTCTCCATAATCACTGCCAACCGTGACTGCAGCCATGAAATTAAAAGACACTTCCTCCTTGGAAGGAAAGGTATGACAAACCTAGACAGTGTATTAAAAAACAGAGATGTTATTTGCCAACAAAGGGCTACATAGTCAAAGCTATAGTTTTTTCCAGTAGTCATGTACAGATGCAAGAGTTGGACCATAAGGAAGGCTGTGTGCCAAAGAAATGATGCTTTTGAACTGTGGTGCTGGAGAAGACTCTTGAGAGTCCCTTGGACAGCAAGGAGATCAAACCCAATCAGTCCTAAAGGAAATCAATCCTGAATATTCATTGGAAGGACTGATGCTGAGGCTGAAACTCCAATACTCTGGCCACCTGATGCAAAGAACTGACTCATTGGAAAAGACTCTGATTTGGGGAAAGATTGATGACAGGAGGAGAAAGCAGCGACAAAGGATGAGATGGTTGGATGGCATGACCAACTCAATGGACCTGAGTTTGAGAAAATTCTGGGAGATAGTGAAGGACAGAGAGGCCTGGTGTGCTGCTTTCCATGGGGCTGCAGAGTCGGACATGACTTAGTTTTTGTTGACTGAACAACAAAAATGGTAACCACCCCTCTTGTCTCCTGTTTCCGCACAGGGGGCCCCCCTTCTGGTACAAGGAATCAGGTGGTCCACTCCAGGGCGGGTGGGCATACTGCACGCTGTCCAGGTGAAGCAGCTCACACAGCTGTTTGAAGAGCATGAGGCTCATTCCAGGGTCCCCAGCAGGCACCTCCTCTTCACCTAGGTTGCCACCAGCCCCTTCAATGACTATGGAAGGGACCGAAATTAAACATGGGGACGGATGTGTGGTATTGATGTGTTTGTGCTTGGAGGTGAGGTCCAAGTGTCTAGGCAACTCCCAGTAGCCCAGACACTCCAAGAGATCTGAAAACAGACCCAGGGCTCCTGTCCACAGTCAGTTGGCCACAGGCCAGATCATATGGTCTCACCTGGGACCTCGGAGGTGGGCTCTTGTCTCCTTCAGGAACCCATCCCCCATAAGATTCTTAATGTACCCCAGAGCCACCTCTGTGGCAAGCCCCCAACCCATCTCCCAGTCCCCATTCAGGGGAGAGGTTCAGTGATCAGTGTGTGAAGAGGCTGAAGACCCCTGGGGCTCCCGATCAAGAGTCTCTGCCTCCACACAGCCCCCTACAAGCCATCCCAGGAGGCACAAGTGTTGTCCACTCAGACCAGAAAGGCTTCCTGGGCTCCTACTGCAACCCTCATCCTTTTTCCCCCTGAGTCCTGGAGCCCTGCTGGCAGAAGGGGAGCAATGGAGAGTCTCCACCGCCCCTCTGCCCTCCCACAGCATGAAAACCCTGAAGAAACAATAGCTAGAAGTACTGAGCATCTCCAATACGTGCTGTTTCCTCTTCATGGGTGAGGGGAGCTGGGCAGGGGTCCTCTAGGGAAGGAGGAAGGGGAGAGGCTTGCGGGGAGAAAGGCAGGAGCCCCACTCACCTGGACACCAGGGCAAAAGGAGGGAAGGGCCAGAGGTCCAGCTGGGAGAGGACCAAGGAGCTCATTGAGAAGGAGAGGCAAAGTCGTTGTGGTTTCAAGATCTAAATCATTTTTCTTTCTCATCTTTCTTCCAGGCCCTTTCTTTTCCCATCTTGTCTTCTTCCTCCTCTGCACCTCGCTCTGGTGCTTCTCTGTTCTCTACCTGGTATGGTTGCTTCTGGACCAGGACACACCCCACCAAGGTTAGCGCTAAAGAGTCCAGGTAGTGAGAGGTGATAAATGGTTAACTTCAGGAACTCTTCCACCCTTATTACTCTGCCCAGGTAGGAAGGCATAATGAGTAGGTGAGGAACTGGCAGGTTTGGAAACACTGAAGGGATGATTTCCCCATTAAGGTAGTAGGTCACCCTCCAAGGGATGCTCCACTCCTCCCTCTCCACCTACTCACCCCTCCCTATGATGAATTTTGACCACTCACTTCTTAAGTTCAAGCAATGGGGGGAGGGAGTAGGGTGGTGTTCCAGACCCCTCTGGACCCTTGTGCCCTTGACCCCATCTCAGATCCTGAACTCTGAGGTCTGTTGCTGGGGAGGGAAGTCTTTTCAGCTGGTATCCTGCTGACTCTGCTTTGTTGCCTTCATCCCACCCCCTGCCCCCACAGCTGGTGAAAACAGCCGTCCCCAGAGCAGAACTCTGTGCTAATCACCCACCCACATGGGACTGTGGGCATTGGATACTTCTGTAACATTGACACAGAGAGCACTGGCTTCTCTCAGGAGTTTCTCTCAGGGCTTTGGTTTTTAGTGGCCGGATTGAATGGCCTGATCCACCTCCCAGGCTATTGAGACCATGTCATGTCTTGTGGTGAGTCTTGAGCTGAGTGACAGAAGGCAACGCAATCCCACCCCGGCCTGAGTGGCACCCACTCTCCACCCATCACAGGCACTTGGCTTGAACATTCGTCAAGTGGGGGTCAGGGAGTGGCTTTGGAGCAAGTGTCCTGCATCCTTGCTGGGAGAGGTGCTGTAGGGCACACGGATAGGGGGACAAGGGTGGGGAGTTTGGAAAGAAAGGGAAGATGTCTGATACTTTGTGTGCTAAAGAGCGGGGTGAGGGACTAGGGAGCCAAGGAGCAGGTACGGACTGGCCCTGCACCCCCTCTTGTCCACAGGACTATGTTCTACAAACCACCAGAGCCTGGGTTTTATCCTGTCCCAGCCCCAGCTGGGCCAGGAGGTTCATTCTGGTTGGGAGAGCCCATGAGGCCCTTCATGCCATCCCAGGGAGCACTACCTCACTCTCTGGAATCATCAAGGCTTCGTCTGCCTGGCACTGGGGCACGGGTGAGCCGGGGCCCAACCGGGGTTGCCCTCAGTGGTTGGAACTTCACCATGTGTCTGGGGAGCCACACTCTATGCCTACACACCCGCCCCCTGGAGATGGACTGTGTCCTCACAGCTCACACCGTGACCACCTCTAGAGGGCGCTCTGGGCAGCCCTTCAGTGTGTGCTCTGTGCCCAGCCCTGGTGCCCATTTCCCAGGCTTCCTCCCACGCAGACAGAGACAGGATCACAGTGCGAATCGCTGGAGCCTGGGGCTCAGACTCCGTCAGCTCACATTCTTTTATGACACCTTCTCACAGGCAAGACCTTGCATGCTTCTTTCCTTGTGAAATAGAGTTAATATTCACTGTGCCACCTTGTTGAGACTGTTTGAGAAAATGTATATAGGACCGCCAGTGCACATTCCTCTTAAGAAATGTAAGTCCCTTCTTCCAGATCTTTCTCCATAGCCCCTGTCATTGCTTCAAATGGCCTTGGGAAGTGGGAACCTGTGGGGGAGGAGCCCCTAACCTGACCAGCCCTCTTCTCTCTTTTCTCCCCACCTTCCCAGCGCCCCTCTGGCGCCCGTGTACTCCTTTGGGGAGAATGACATCTTCAGAGTTAAGGCTTTTGCCCCAGACTCCTGGCAGCATCTGTTCCAGATCACCTTCAAGAAGCTCGTGGGCATTTCTCCTTGCATCTTCTGGGGCTGTGGTCTCTTCTCAGCCAGGTCCTGGGGCCTGGTGCCCTTCGCCAGACCCATCACCACTGTGGGTGAGTGCCAGTGTCCACGGAAGAAGGCTGCTCTCAGCTGTGGGCAGCCGAGTTCCCCCTCAACCTGTGTCCCCCCTGTCCCTGCAGTGGGCCACCCCATCTCGGCACCCCAGTGCCCTCAGCCCACCAAGAGATGGACCACTATCACAGGCGCTACATGAAGGCTCTGCAGCAACTGTCTGAGGAGCACAAGGAGAGCTGTGGGCTCCTGGCTTCTACTCGCCTCACCTTCGTCTGGTCCTGGCCTCTCCCCTCCCCCAGACCTCACAGTGCCCCCACCTCGAGTCCCTGGTCCCAGTGCCTGAGCCCCCACCTACTGCCATGCTACTGAGCCAATAAGAGCCAGTCCTCTCTCCACTGCTTGGCGGAGTCAGATGCCCGCAGAATTGAGGCTCTTCCCTGTGTGTGAGCATGCCCACGTGTAATCCACCTTCATCCTAATGGGTACAGTTTCTGCCTTTGACCGAGTATCAGACCCATACGTTCTCCCAGAAACTTAATTCTGCTGCATGAGTTTACTTAAGTCTCTTCCTTTGGCGGGGTCCCTTCTCCGTCTGTAAATAAAGGCATGTACTTAGCTAGGAGCTGTCGGGGAGGGGAGCGCCTCAGAGGGCTTGGCTTTTAAGAGTGAACAAGGTTAGGTAGGAAGCATCAATAGGGTAGATGGTGAAATACCATGAACAAAAGCTGATATGGGTCAAGGGTACCTGACTGTAGGGAGTGTTGGACCAATCCCCCGTGATAGAAACAATATAGTGAAGTACATAGCTTACTTCTGAATCTCTTCCCATCCTTCACGTTCCCTGGGGGCTGGGAGACCAGATGAAGTAGGGATTTATTTTACCAGCTTTCAGCTCTACTGCAAGCCTTGCCTTAGGTCCACACAAACTCACTTGCTCAAATAGAGACAACTGCTGTGAGGATAAAATTATTAAGATTTAAGGACTTAGTACAGAGATTGGTTGTATGAGCCAATGAATTTACTACGATCATCACCTTCAGCATCACAGTCGGCATAAAGGAAAGGAGATGGCCAACTGAAACAGTCTGAGTGATCTTCTGAGGTCATAGCATCCTTTGACTTCTGTCCTTCCTATTTGCTGACTGGCTTTGTCTGGATCCATGACTTAAATAAGAACTTGTTTGAATGTAACTGAGTGCAATTCTGTCTTCTGCCATCTCAGAGAGTTTATTCAGTGGAAGAATTTTTTTTTTTGTCGCTAGATAAAAATCTTAGCAGTCCTGTAACTTATCTGGGCCCTTCTCAGGTGATAGATGAGTTCTACATTCGCTTATGTTGGTACCTAGAAAAGTCCAGTGGAATTAGCAATCAACATTTTGATCTTAATCCAGGACAGAAACTTCCCATCTAGAGCGAGGGTGAGTTGGCTGCAAGCAGGGGGTGGGAGTGGGGGGGGGGTGCTGCTTGGCCAGAAATAGAGGTAGTGGAGGGATGCTGTGCTACTCCCTCACTCGCTAGCGAAAAGTTCTTGATTACTCTGTCTTAAGGAGGCAATGTGTTCTCTGAGCTCCAGGTCTTTGCAGCTAATTTCTTTTCCTTGTGAGTCCTCTCACGGCTTCTTTGGAGTTTTCCCTTAAGGTCCCCCTGGGAGCTTCCATACCTCAGCATTGGGCCCTGGTTTTCTGCCCATGGATTCAATGTAGATTTCCCTGCAGGAACTCCATCACTCTTCCAGGTCAGAGGATGAGGAGAGAGATGGGAGAGAGGGATGGGGGAAAAAAAAACAGCTCTTGGCTTGGGCATCCTTGGCCCGGATACACTTGGAGGGCATCCACTTGTCCATCCTTCTTTCCTGGATGGGCATATCTAGTCAGCCGCAGTTTAGCTACTCCGTTTCTCACACAAGCACAGCCCCTAAACACCGGAGACATCCTAAGGTCCTTTGAGTCTTGAAGACTTTGGTCACCAACCTGGTTGACTTCCCCTTTACGAGTAGGGCTCTAAAAGTCCTCCCCAAACCACTTTCACTTTCTTCTCCTAACTCTGATCTTATGATGGGGAAGGGGCTCAAGAGTTGCTTCTCAGCCATTGGCTTGGAAAACACTGCATGTGATCTGGTCTGGCCCTTTTTGGAAAGCAGGACCTAGTTATTGTATGTTCATGAAGAGTCCAGACTTCAAGATCAGCATTGCCTGTTTTTTCCTGGGTTCTTACCCTGAGGGGTGCATGGACTCTCTTGGGTGAGAACCAGCTACCAAGAGCTGGGGTGCAAGGATCAGGTCTTCCTCCAAGAAGCCCCCTGCCCTTCCTCCCTGTGAGCAGTAGATGCCTTCCCCTGGAGCAGTGGGGTTGTGCCAGGTGCTAGGTGAGTAATGAGACCTTTGTATAGGAGTAGGGGTGGGGGAGGGAGGAGGGGACTTCATCTCCTCCAGTCCTTTGTCTGAAATCCAAGACCAACGAAACCGGGGTTGTGGCAGGGTGGGGTGGGGGGGATGGCCTGAGTCTGGAGAGGAGTCGAAGAAGCCAAGGAGTCCAGTGAGAAAGTGAAAGAAGTCTTGGAGGCAGAGATGTAATCAAAGGGGAAGAGTGTTCCCAAGACCTGTGATGCCAGTTGAGCGGGTTTCTTAGAAAAGAGGCCAGATTTGATCCCAACGGACAGATGAAGAATCTGGAGGGGACGTGACCCTCTATGGAAAGCATCTGGGTTGGGGGTAGGGGGCGGCACGCCACACAGAGCAGAAAAGCACAGGAAGGTCAAGATCAGCCTTCAGACTTGGCATCCAGAGGTGAGTGGGCCAAAGAGGATGTGTTGTTATTGTTGAGGGTTGTGGGAAGTGCGCTGGGTCACAAAACTTGGAAACATGGCAGGTGTACCACTCCCCTTCATGCCCCTCCAGGGCCCATGGAGTCAGGGAAGTGCCACTTGCTGATGACTTGCCAGCTTGGTGTCCTTCCTGTCCCATGTGACCAGCCACAGGCAGCCCCGTCCACCATCATCCCCCTTTGAAGGGTGCACTTTTCTCCAGGAAGCCGTCCAAAACTGGGAGGAAGTCATGGGCCATGCTTCTTACCCATTGCTGAGCCTCCCCAGGCAAGCTCTGCTGCCGTGCTCTGACCCCAGCCTCTCTAAGGGTACAGATGTCCCCTCACTCCCTTTTCCCTCCTGTCATCTGGCTTTCTAGCCCTCCCGCAGCAGACATCTGTCTTGGATGAGACTTGGTCTAAGGAGCTGCAGCCTGGCATGAAGAAGAATAGAGAGTCACAGTGGCAGGGCCCTGGCACAACCTCCCGCTGGTCCATGCAGACCACAGACCACACCCAGGCAAGGGCACAGCCCGCTGGGCTGAGATACCAGGCAAATGATTTCAAATGGCCTTTCTTTTTAGAACACGTTGGGGAGTGATCGATGTGTTCACTGTCTTCTTAAAAAAATACACGTGTGTTTATTTGTTTATTTGGCTGTGTTGGGTCTTAGTTGCAGCATGTGGATTTCAACAGTTCTGTCACTCAGGCTCTCCAACTGTGACACACGAGCTCTGCCAGGCCGGAGTTGCAAGTTTCAGGAGTTATGTGGGCTTAGTTGCTCTGCAGCTTGTGGGTTCTTAGATCCCCATCCAGAGATCCATCGTGCGTCCCCTATATTGTACGGTGGCTTCTTTACCACTAGACCACCGGGGGAGGCCCCTGAATGCCATTTTGCACATCAGTCCCAGCAGCTGCTGTCATGTGGGTTCCGAGCTTGGAACTAAACCCCTCAACTCAACTGTCAGCCTGGCCGATGGATTCAGACCCAGACTCAGGCCCTCACAGGAATCAAAACGAAACAGGACGAGTTTGAGCCCAGGCCTCAGAGGAGGCAGCCTGTTGCTTCTGGCCCCAGCCTCTAGATCTTGGGTCCTCAAAGAGAAGTGTGCTGATGTGGCTGCCCTGGTGCTGTGACCCTGGTCATTTTGGGGGAGCAGAGATAGGACAGCGTTGGGTGACATATATTTCCAAGGAGAGGCTTGACCAAGAACCTGCGTTTGTGGACCCAGAGTGGTCCACGGGCCATCTCAGCACTGATGGGGAAGCATTGGGGAGAAAGGGCTACTGAGTAGTCAGCACAGAAAGAGCATCCAGCAGCGAGTCCCACAGACCTGGTACCAGCAACTAACCGTGACTTTGGCCAAGTCAGTTAACCTTCCAAGCCTCAGTTTTCCCCAGCACCATGGAGCTACTGACTTCAGAGTTGTGGGATCTTTAAACTTTTTACTGAAATATAACACAGTGAAGTGAAAGTGTTAGTCCCTCAGTCATGTCCAACCCTTTGAGACCCCATGGACTGTAGCTCGCCAGGCCTCCTCTGTCCGTGGAATTCTCCAGGCAAGAATACTGGAGCGGGTAGCCATTCTCTTCTCCAGAGGATCTTTCCAACTGAAGGACTGAACCTGGGTCTCCGGCATTGCACACGGATTTTTTTTTTTAATCATCTGATCCATCAAGGAAGCCGCTCACCAGGGAGATCTTGTGACCCAAGTCACAAGGGCACTAGTTGAGTTTTTCATAAGCCAAACTTGCAAAGGATGGTTCTGGGAAGTGAATAAGATGCACTCAAGCTTCTAAGACAGCAACTCTGGCGTCTCTGTGTGTGGATTGAGGAGAGCTGTCACCCACTGGCTCCCCCGCTACACAACTCTTGGACTGGGTGCTTGCCCACTCACCCAGCAGGGAGCCAGGAGCAAACGTCTGGAAGACTTTTGAGAGAAAGCAGAGATGAGTTAGCATGGGGAAGGGCTTGGCTGGGGTGGAGCCTTTAGAACTGGTGGAGGAGTTGACCCAGGAGGCTGGAGGAGGCTAGGGAGATTAGAGCATCTTTACAGCTGTTTGGGAAGCTCCAGCCCCAGACAGAATCCTGCTGGGTCAGACTTCAGCCCTGTGCCTGGCGCCATGCCCACTCAACTGCTGTGCACACAGACCCTGACATGGGCTTCTCCCCACTTCTACTGGTCCTTTTGCCTGAGCTCTAGCCCCTGTGTGTCCTCCCCAACTGCTCGTCCCTCTGGCCCCCAAAAAGCCAACGTGTGTGTTTGTGTGTGTGTGTGTGTGTTAGTTGCTCAGTCATGTTCAATTCTTTGTGATGCCAAGGACTATAGCCTGCCAGGCTCCTCTCTCTGGGGAATTCTCCAGGCAAGAATACTGGAGTGGGCTGCCATTCTCTTCTCCAGAGAATCTTCCTGACCCAGGGATGGAACCTGGTCTCCTGCATTGCAGGCAGATTCTTTACCATCTGAACCATCAAGAGAAGCTGAAAAAGCCAACCTATCTACAGGCAAAGCCTAGAATCTTTGTATCCAGCGAGCTCTATATCCTATACTACCTGCTGCCACCAGACCACATCATTCCCTGGTTCCATGCTGGGGATGCCAGAATCACCTTCACTTCCTTCCTCTCTCCACACCTTCCAGAACCCCAGTCACACTTCCTGGCCTCCTGGCTTCCTTCTATGTGCTTTTTAGCTTCTTCTCTTACTCCAGGCCCCCATCCCTCCCATGGACTTCCTCTGGGACCACTCTTCAGAGAGCAGAGGTCTTGCCTCTCATCTCCCATCTAACACCCTCTCATGCTGGCAAGATCAGAGATGGCTTTTCTTAAAACACTGCTTTCATCATGTCATTGTTCCCGCTCACTGGTGCTGGATCCTCATTGTTAGAAGGTATGAACTCCTTGACACAGCATTTGAGACACTCCACAAACAGAGCCTAACCCAGACACACAAAAGTACTGTCTGCTTGTGTCTGGGGTTGCATCCACTGAGAGGTGATCTTTGTGCAAACTAGAAAAAGAATTTCCCTGGTTGGGCAATAACAAACATTTGCTATGCGATCATTTCTTTGGGGAAATGCATGTGCCAGGTGCACGGAGAGAAGATGGATCACTAGACTTTCTAAAGGATCTGTTCTCAGAGCCATTAAGGAGCTTCCCTGCACCATTTCTCCTCCCGTGTATCTCAATAATGACTCCCTGAACTGTGTGAGTTCTCCTCTGATCTCGAAGAGTCTAACTTATGAATCTAAGCCTTATTGTTTTTGTACTGTCACTAAGTCATGTCCGACTCTTTGCAACCCCGTGGACTGCAGCATGCCAGTTCATGTCCTCCATGTCCTACATGGAGGATGACAAGCTCCTCTGTCCTCCACTGTCTCCCAGAGTTTACTCAAATTCATGTCCATTGAGTCTGTAATGCTCTCTAACCATCTATCTCATCCTCTGCTGCCCCCTTCTCCTTTTGCCTTCAGTCTCTCCCAGCATCAGGGTCTTCTCCAATGAGTTGGCTCTTCGCATCGGGTGGCCAAAGTATTGGAGCTTCAGCTTCAGCAGCATTCCTTTCAATGCATATTCAGGGTTGATTTCCTTTAGGATTAAGTGGTTTGATTCCCTTGCCTTATAAGCACAGCCTCTTGGCAGGACGTCTTCCTTCCCCGCCATTCTTCGTGGAGCCACCAGAGGGCGACCTCTACTCACAAGGCAAATCTGTCCCTTTCCTGCTTAAAGCCCTTGGCTGACTGGCCAGTCCAAGTCTACAGGATGGGTGCAACCCAGCATCACTTGTTCTTGCAAAGCAGGCTGTTTCTCAGCTCTGGGCTTTGCTCAGGTTTCCCCTCCAGCAGGAGGGACCCTGCTCTTCTTTGTTATCTGGAGAGGAATTTTTGAGTTTCAGTTTGGGTCTCACTTCCAGGATATATCCTTTGACCTGCCAACCTGCCAAGCTGGTCCAGGACACCTTCCCCTCTGCATCCACACCGCACCTCCTGAAGATCTAGCACCGTCTTCTATGTCGCTTTAAAACATCAATTTGTCGAAAGAGTTGGATAGCTTCAGCATTAATAAGAACAATGCGTTGGATTGCATAACATTACTTTGTGTTTTAGTCACTAAGTCGTGTCCGACTCTTTGCGACCCCATGGACTATAGCCCACCAGGCTCCTCTGTCCTTGGGATTTCCCAGGCAAGAATAATGGAGTGGGTTTGCCATTTCCTACTCCAGGGGATCTTCCCGACTCAGGGATCAAACCCGTATCTCCTGCATGGGCAGGTGGATTCTTTACCATTAAGCCACCTGGGAAGCCCTAATGCATTACATTAAGCTTGTTTAAAATCCATGAGTTCATAATGGTTCTGAAAGTTAATAATTGATCACCATTGAAGGATGCCTGGGAACTATCACATTATTTTTAAAGTTAACAAATAAAGAGGGAAATTCAAGCATTTATCCAGTCTTTCCATCACAAACTATCTCTGAGAGTAATCATAGTAGAAGAGGACACGTTTGCTTTTATAGGCATATTTCAGTTCGGAAAAAAAAGAAGAAAAAAACAGAATGAAAGAAAGAGAATATCACTATTTTGCAGCCCCTAACAACTGACTGGATTTAAATCTTGAGCATTCATATCTGAGAAAATTCCAATAATGCAACCATATCTGAGCCTTTTATAGAAGAATGCAGCACCACCTATAGATTGGACAGGAGAGAACTGGAACTCTGGGAAACTTTCCATTCTGATTGGTTGAGAGAACTGGAGGTGGGTGAACATGGGCCAATCCCAGCATTTCTGATGACAGAGGGGCGGCCTCGGGAGAAAGGCGAGGCAGGAGTACAATTGCCTCTGCTTTCGGCCACTGGTGACTTTTTCCTCCATCTTTTACCTTTCTGAGGTCCTTTCCCAAGAATGAACATATCCCACCATAACCGCAGCTTTAGGAGATGCATAGTGTGTTAGCAGTTTCAAAAATCAGAAATGAGGGAGACTTACCTATTGGCCTGCTTGGCTTTGAACTGAAGAGATGACTCTGATCCCTTTAACTCTTGGGGTGGCTTTGCTTGCGGGATTCCCGGAACTCCTTCAAATCCTCCATCTTGTCACATTAGCTCAGCCAACGGGATCCGATTACCTGGTTGCGGAGTAAACACCTTAGAAAGCGTAAAATTGGAAAGGGGTAGGTGAGAGGTCAGCTCTGGTGGGAAGAAGGAGCATGGGAGCTGGGCAGGAGGTGGGGGGTGTGTGGAACAGGGAGGGTGTCCCAGCCTCAGTAGCACTTCGCGGGTTTTAAAGGACATTCACATCCATCACTTTCCTGGCTCCTTGCAGGTACAACTGCAGGTGCTTTGCCTCACTTCTTGGGGGTGGGGAGCTCCCCACCAGCAGTTAAGAGTCTGGGCCACTAGCTTGTTAGAGTCAGAGGCGGTCCTGCAGTCCCTCCAGTTCCGGTCGGCGCCCTGGGCCCTTCCTTCCTCCCAACGGGGTCAGCCCAGGAGCCCGGCCGTGTGCACAGAGGTCTGTGTTCGTGTACTCGGATGCCCACAGGTGTCCCTGGAAGTCCACAGGTGTACACCCCGAGCACTCGTGCTGCGCCGCGGGGACCTTGCGGCCTCGCCGGGTGAGATGCCCGCGGCTGAGCGGAGCTGAGCGAGGCTGCTCGGCGACCCCGGGGTGCGGGGGTCATCTGACCCAGAGCAGGCCTCGCTCTGCTCCTTTCAGTGTCCCGGCTTCTGCCTCTTGGGGTCTCCTCCTTTCCCAACCGTCTTGGGTTTCCCGTTTCCTCTCTCAGTTTCTCTGACCGGGCCTTCAGGGTGTTCGGCTCCGGGTCCCCTTTCCAGCTGCTCTTGCTAATCCGGCGGCCGGAGGTCGGAGAGCCGGGCTGACTTTGCTGGGGGCCCTGGAGAAAGGGAACTGAGGGGCGGGGCGAACTCCCGGGACCGAACTTAAAGATGCTGCGGAGACGACGGGATAACTCTGCTAGTCGTCACTCCAAAACTCAAGACACCTCCCCACCCTCAGTCCCGCTCCCCACCGGCACAAGGGGAGGGGTCTCATCTGCAACGCTAGAGGCCACCCACGTGCTCTCACCTCACCGCCCAGGGCAGCTCCGCTTTCCCCCGCGCCCCGCCACCCCATCTCCTGCCCCGCGCCCCCGCCAGCCCCCGGCCGCAACACAGTCCGCTCCAGATCCGCGCCGGGTTTCCTCTGCATCGCTGGGGTCTCCGCCCCTCCGAGCGCCGGCGCCCGGGCCGAGCCGGAGCGTTGCGGCGGGAGCCACTCGCACTGCCCCAATCCCGAAGCGCTAGGAGCTGGAGCCCACGAGCCGGTCGGAGCGGCGGTGCTGACCCCGCCTTCTATCAGAACTCCGAGTCGGGACCGGACGGCGCGGCCGGGTCCCCGAGCCTCATCGGAAGTTGACCCTCGGAGCTCCGAGATGACTCCTCTCTGCGCGGCCGGCCTCGATCGGCTTCTGGCATCCCGGCCCTGGCCCTGGCTCGGGAGAGGTAGCTGGGTGCAGCGGGACCTGGGGGCGGGAGGCTGGCGTGCTCCTCCCCCGCGGGATGGGGACAGCGGAAGGCCACGCCCCCCCAGGAGAAGCAAGCCGCCGCGCCCCCTACGGCCCAACCCCTGCCAGTCCAGGGGATGATAGTAACTTGAGACCCGACTTTGTTCGGATGTTCAGAGGCGCCTTCCCTCCTTCACCCCGTCGTCATTTGGCTCCCACCGTTCCCCAGAGTCTGGTGTCGGGGGGCACCCTTGCCAAATAGACAGCTTCCTTCCTACCTTTCTCCCTACCTCCTGCTTCCCCAACAGACCGGGACGACCCTCCAGTACAGCACCCCCTCTCCGTGATTCTGGCCCTATGGGGCACCCCCTCTCCCCAGCTCCACGGTCCTTCTCATCCCCTGCCTCTGCCCCACTTTACCTTCTCTCCCCTGCCTCTGCTGTCAAGTCTGTTCTCTTCCAGCCTCTTCCCTGGTTTTTTCCTCCCCTTCCTTGGCCCCTTTCTCCACCTGCGGGGAGAAGGGGGTGTGTCACTCTGCTTTCTATTTCTGGTCTCCTTGGGAGGGGGCTGCAAGCTAGGAAGTTTTTAGGTGGTTTTTTTTTTTTTTTTTTTGCGTCTGCTGGGCTCTGAATCCATTATCTGTGCCCCCAGATCCTCTCTTGACCGCCTTTGTCTCCTTTCTGCCTCAATTCTCATCCTTGTCTCTCTCTTCATTGGACGCTTTGTGTAGCTGCGGTCTCTTTGTCCCTGCCTTGCCTCTCTCTGTTTCCTCTTCCAGCTCAGAGAAGCTGCGACCTCGGGGAGCATTAATATTTCAGGTGTGTGGGGTGAGGGAGGAGGGGAGAGGGGGATGGGCTCCTGGCATGCCCAGGGATGACTACAGTTATCCTCTCACCAGAGTGGATCATTCATATTTATGAGACTGAGAGAATGGATACAAGGATGATAAGGAAAATACTGCCCCCTTTCCTGGAACCTGGCCTGGGGGTGGGGGGGGGGGTTGCTTGGACTACATCTCCCATAGTGCCCTGGGGCATAGAGCTGCCTCAGCCTCTGCCTCCACACCTAATGAGAGTTATAATTCAAGGAGCCAGGTTGGAGGGTGGGAATGGATTAGAGTGTGTAACAAGGGCTGTGGGGGCCAGCTGGTTGTTTGGGCTTGGCCTGGAACCCCTAACGTACTTTGTTCCCAGCACCCACCTCCCCCAGGACTCAAAGACCTTGGAACCTTTTCATCTCCCGCAAAGGGAATAGCAGTAGAGAGTGCTGGGGAAGAAAAGAGGCAGGGTGAATTGGCACGCTCCCTCTTTCCTGTGGCCCTGGGAATCCCCTCCCCTCATACATACCCGTATCTGAGATGTAGACACACTCTTTGGAAATAGTCTCCCCATCTTGAAAGAGGGAAGGAAACCAACATTTAGTCGGATGTGTGGCGGTCTGCAGGTTGCTCGCACTCGGCCCCCTTTGGGCAGCAGTGGAGAACTGTTGAAGTTATCACTGAACCATCAGCTTGTATCTTCCAGGGATTCAGGAATTGCTGGTGAGGTTGTCTGGAAATCCAAATGGGAGCCTCAGGCTAACCTTATCTCTGGGTTCTTCATTCCTGTCTGATTGAGTACATTTTTGGCATAGAGATTACTGATAGTGGAGAGATGCCAGTGGGGGTTCCTCTCAAAAGCTCATCTCTGGTTCTGAGTCAGCTTAGCCCTTAGCGCTTGGAACCTTTGACTCCTACCAAGGACCCAGTCACTCCTATCCTTGCTCTTCAGGCTGGGGTCAGAGATCTCCCCACTGGCCTCGGAGCCAGGCAAATGGAACTTTTCGCCTGGCTTTGCCCAAGCTGAGTCACCTTAGGCAAGATCTTAACCATCTTGGGCCTCAGTTGATTTCATCTCCATGAAAGTATGGAGCCAGGTGGTCCCTGATGTCCCTAGTGACAGCTCTAAGATCCTCTGAGCCTGTGCTTCCCCTCCCCTCTTATGATAGCGGCCTGAGCTATCTGACCTCACCGAAGCTTAAGTGGGAGAGCTTTGAGCGTCAACATTAGACTGAAAAAAAAAGAGATGGAGCCCTTGTTTGAAACTTGCTGGTATAGGAAGCACATTGTGTTTACGTAAGCCATGTTTGCAATATGGAAACTAAACTGAAAGTGAAAGTCGCTCAGTCGTGTCCAACTGTTTGTGACCCATGGACTATACAGTCCAGGAAATTTTCTAGGCCAGAATACCTGAGTGGGTAGCTGTTCCAGGTATTCTGCAGGGGATTTTCCCAACCTAGGGATCAAACCTAGGTCTCCTGAATTGCAGGCGGATTCTTTACCAGCTGAGCCACCAGGAAATCGTCCCTAAGCCACCCCTTGCTGCCCTTGCTGGTCACATCTTCCAAACCCATGTCATGTTCTATAAGGCTGAGGCAGCCCTGTGCCCCAGGGCACTATGGAAGAGGTAGTTCAAGCACCCACTAGGCCAGGTTCCAGGAAAGGGGGCAGCATTTTCCTTATCATCCTTGTATTCATTCTCTTAATCAAATTAATATCGCCCCCCACAAAGCAGCTGGCACGTGTGTCCCCTGGGATGTTGGTTACTGAGGCTTATGTAGGTTACACGAGGGAACAATTCTACCTGACTGAAAGAGAGAGGAGGAGATTTGATTGGTTTCTTTTGTTGGTCTGGAGAAGAGAGGTCTAGAAATGAAGAGTCATCTGGGCTTGGGCAGGGAGCTTTCTCTTTGGCCCTGTCTCTTAGCATCAGGGGAAAGAAGAACTGGATGCCAAAGGGGTACCAGATCCACAGGGTACTCACCCAAAAAGGAGACTTGGAGGAATGGGAAGAGCAGGGGCAGCCTGAGTGGGACATGAAGCAAGGATTGCAGGAAGAAATTTCCAAAAAAGAAAAAGAGAGAAGGGAAGGGACTCCATCTCTAGAGGTGAAGTCAGTGGGGAGAGGGCATGAGTAATCTTGGTGGATATTTGTTTGCTAAAGCTCCAACAGAGCTTTTTTCAAAATAATCACCTAGCCCTGGAATGGAACCAAGTATCCCTCTGGAAAAGGAGGGAAATGACTCAAAGAGGAAGGAAAGGGCAGTTTTGATTACCCTGAGAGGAACGGCTTGACATTTTCTAATAGAACTGTCCATCTGTCCACTCCTTGGTTTATGTTTGAATATGTAGGGTGGAGGGCACTGGAGCAGCAATTTGGAGAGATCTGGTGTCTACACCCCCACTCTTTGTGCTCTGGAATGAGCAGTAGTGGCAGTCAGGGGCAGTTGAACCCTCTCCTTCCCCCCTTGCCGCCAGCTGGGAAAGAGGGCTCTGGGAACCCTCCTGGGGGGGAACGGAGGTGATGGGAATTTCTTCTCCTGTTGTTCTGCAGAGAAGTGGTGCTGCCCTTGAAGGGGGTGGGGTTCCTCCATTATCCCCCCAGGGGCCTTCTGTTCTTAATCTCAGTTCTAGGGGTGACCAGGGTGATGAGGGATGAAGGACTTCAAGGGGTCCTGAGTGTGTGAAGAGCATCCCAGAGGGTGGAACAGCACAAGATTGGGAGCTCTGGGAGCTGGTGGTGGGAGGGGAGCTGGGAATAGAGGGGAGAAGAGAAGACATGTTTAAGTAGGAAGGGCTTGTGTGGATTGTGTGTGGGGGCTGCTGTGGAAACAGGGGGCTCAGACCCCCATGCTGGGCTCTCCCTTTTCTGCAGGATCACGACACTGGAAGCCAGCCATGATGGAGCCACCTCAGAGGTTTCTAAGCCCAAAAAAGACGCCAAGCCAGAAGCAGAGGTATGCTGCCAAGTCCAGCCCCAGATCAAGGCTTGAGGCTGAGTTCAAGCTCCCAGGGCTAGGGACCGAGTCAGGACCTGAGGCCAAGGCCAAGTCCAAGTGCCTGGGTCCAAGCCCAGGTCTGGATCGGGGCCTGAGGCTGAGGCTGGCCCTTTGGACTTCATAGTGGCCACAGAAAGAGAATTTGAGGAGGTGCTGGCCATTTCGGGGGTGTGTGTGTGTGCTGGGGGGGCAGGCATCAACGGTGACCTTGATTACCTTCCCAGCTGCTTCCACTGCTGGCTCTAGGATCCCGACCACAGAGCAGTGCGGGCCAAGTGCAACGGAGGAACAGGTGAGGGCAAAGGGTTCGGGAGCAGGTGAAAAGGAGTTTGGGTGCATGGGTCTTTGGGAGAGGACGAATGGAGCCTCTCCTCGGCCCTGGTCCGGTTGCTAAGGAAATAGAATCAGCTTTTGGAACCAAAGAGTAGGGCATGTGAATCCAGAGGCCTGGTCTGTGAGGGTGGGGGATGTGTAGAGCTTGGAATGGCGGAGGAACCCGAGAGACGAGAGACGGATGACAGCTTTAGTATTTAAGGATTCCTTTGAGGAGTTTCTGGGGGTAAGAGCACAGAAAGAGGGGAGCAGTCAAGAGGGAGTAGTCTGGGGATCGGAGCAGCTAGAATGGGTTCCGGACCCCTGAGTAGACTGAACTGTCCCAGCAAGAGAGCCTGGATGCAGGGTTGGCTCAGGGACGGGCTGGGGGCGGAGCTAAGAGGCAGCTGGGGTGGAGCCAACGCGAGGGGGCGTGGCGAACGGGCAGGGACCAGACGCGCCCCGGGTCTGGAGCATCTCAAGCGGTGGAAGAGACGCCCGGGAATGATCTTTCTGCAGGCTCTCGAATCCGAGACCCCGGTGCTGAGGAGAGCTTCTTGGGCAGGTCACGGGTCTGGCCTGCTGTCCCGGGGAGATGACGACGGAGTGCTCAGCGTGTGAGAAGAGGCGAGTCCTTTGAACAGAGAGCCCCGTCGGAGAGCCCCCCGACCCGCCCAATGGCCTCGGCCTCAGATCGCGCGGGGGTCGGTGCACGGGATCGACGCCGGGGAGACGGCTCTGGCGGAGGGACCGCGCGGTGGCGCCCCGGAGCGCGCGGCCAAAGGGTGGTCTGGCTGCTAGAGCTCTTCTGTTCGCAGCTGGCAGGAGACAGCACCCAGGGGACCAAAGTGGCACGACTCACCCGGGACGATCGGATGGGGCCCCGGGAGCCGAAGAAATTCTGCCTAATCGCCAAGCAGAACAAAGGAGCTCGGATGGCCGGGCCTCTCCTCAAGGGGCCTCCAGGCTTTGTCCCCTCTCCTGCAGTCAGTCACCGCCTTTCTTTCACTGCCCGCTCTGCGCAGTGGAGGCTCCCATGAGCCCTGCCCTAGGAATCCCAGTCCTTACCCAGGCCCTTTTGCCCAGGAAAAATCAAACATCTTCCACTTCCAATCTTTAAACCCTCGATCCTTACTCTGGGAGGCTGGAGCCCAGGCGTCCAGGCTTCGTGACCCTGCTTCCCCTACATGGATCCTGCCTCGGTCCGGGGACTGAAGCTTCCTAAGCTGATCCTTTGTCCTTTACCTCCGCCTCCCCCATCCTACGGCGATCAGGGGCCTACCACGATCAGCTTCCCCTGCTTCCACTGTTGAGGCCCACATCCCCAGTTCCCCGACTACTCCACGGCGATTCCCGCTCTCCTCAGGGATCCAGGTATTCGGAGGCCTTGCCCCTGGTTCCTCCATACCCCCTCTTCCTTTACCCCACCCGGCCTCGCACCGTCGGCCCTCCCCAGGTACCCAGATGGTAGCCCATGGGTGTGACTGTGGAAGTGAAGATGGCAAGAGGAGCCAGGCTCTCTCAGCCCTCCCGCCGCCCAGAGCTGTGCTCACTCGTGCCCCACGCAAGGCATCCTTTTGGTCCAACTCAACTCATCGGCGCTGCTAGGCCTCCGGCGTCCTCTCGCAGCCGCCCCGGGAGGCCGTATGGGAGGCTGGCGGCCACCTGGCACGCCTCCTGCTGTCGCCCTCCTTGCAGCGCGACGGGAGGAACCATCCCAGGAGTGGCCGCAGTACTGGCCGAGCGAGGGCCTGGAGTGGCGCGTGGACAGCCGCGCGCGCCCGCGCGGTGCTCACACTGTGCACGCGCCCTTTCCACGACCCGACCCGCAGCGACAGCACGTGGCACTGCCTCCGCATCGACGCCTTCAGCAGCGACAGCGCGCAGAGGCAGAGCCAGCTTCTGTGGCATCTGCAGCACCAGAGCCCATTTCAGCCTCAACGTCGTGTGCCAACTCTTCCCGGCGCCCCAGTTGTGGTCACAGGTGGCTGACTTCCACCAGGCTGGCTGAGGGCTCGCGCTGGTCAAGGGTTATACTGAACAGTACTTGCTGGAGGCCGACAGCTAAGGCCTCTCCAGTCGAGTCGGAGAGGAGAGAAGCTGCACTTTAGACCCACCTCCTTCCGCAGATCCCGGCCCCCCAAGCCCTGCCCCTACTATTTTCAAGTTCCGCCCCTTCCCCCTGCTCTTGGTCCTCAGTCTGTTGTTCAGTCGCTCAGTTGTGTCCGACTGTTTGCGACCCCATGGACTTCCAGCTCGTCCATCACCATCTTCCCGAGCTTGCTCATATTCATGTCCACTGAGTCGGTTTTGCCATCCAACCATCACGTCCTCTGTCGTCCCTTTTCCTCCTGACTTCAGTCTTCCTAGAATCAGGGTCTTTTCCAAAGAGTCGGCCCTTTGCATCAGGTGGCCAAGTACTGGAGCTTCAGCTTCAGTATCAGTCCTTCCACTGAACATTCAGGATTAATTTCATTTAGGATTGACTCGTTGGATCTCCTTGCAGCCCAAGGGACTCTCAAGAGTCTTCTCCGACATCACAGTTCAGAAGCATCAATTCTTCCTCTGCTATGACGCCTACACTTACCGCTGTCTGTTCTTCCCTTCCCTTTCCCCCTTACCTGTCTGCCATCTGGACTCTGGCGCCCCCAAACCCAGTTGCCCACACCTTGATCTGAACCACCGAGTCTGGGGGAGCCACTTACACTGCTATTGTCCACCCATCCCCTTTCCCGGCCAAAGAATGAGTTCCTTCACAGCTTCAAAGCCTTTCCCAGTCGGTGACCTGGCCTAGGAATGTACTTTGCCCTTTCCGGCTTCTCCCTTCTGCCCCCTCGTGGAGGGAAGCTGGCAGAAGTACGCGCAATTCCCAGCGCCCAGCCAACAGCTCAACTGCCCAATTCATACTACTTTTCTTCCTCCCCATCATTCACAGGCCCTCAGAGTTTGCCTCGCGCTCCTCCCTCGTCCCGTCCTGTTCCTGGACCTCTCTTAGTTCTCCATTTCTCATTTTCCTGCCCCCATTCCCCTTCCCCATGAACCCTTCATCACCCTCAGTGTAATATGGAGAAAGACACTGTCAAGGAAATAAATTCGTAATGCTCCATCTCCATCTGGCCCCTGCTTATGCTCTGGCGATGCATCTTTTTGCGGGCTGCCTCCCCTGATTGGGGTTTCCCCCAGCTTTGCAGGATTTTGCTGGCTCCCTTCCCTATGCCACCAACCGGGGGTGAACCAGGCCTGTGAATCAGAGAGTTCTGGGTGGGGAGTGTGGTATGGCGGAGGGCAGGTTCCCAGAGCCTGGTGCGAGGCTATCTCATCCTTCTAACCGGGCTGCCTTCTAGCACAACTGGAACCCCCACCTCCAGATATTTCTGAACACCCCTCCCACCCTCTTTACGCTTTCTGTGGACTTTGACAGTCTTCTATTTAAATGCAAGTAGTAACAGCTGCATTTGCACAGCGCTGTCTCCAGCACGGGATCCTGACGTCTCCCGCAGAAGGAGGACACGGAGGCTCCGAGAGACCCAAGTGACTTCCAAGTTGCTCACAATAGCTGGGAGCCTGGCAGGGACTAGAAACCAGGTGTCCCCAGACCAGAGCACACGCCAGAACCTCATTGTAGCTGAAGCTTCCTGTTGGACAATGGACAGTCATTGTCCAAAGGGAGTCATTGAGAGCGGGCACGGCGAGGTGGGGGGGGGGGCTGGGATGGAATCAAAGACGTGGACAGAGGAGGGCGACAGGGGGTGCGTGGAGGTGGACTAAGGGGACAGCCTCTGTTCCCCTCTTTCCCCCGTTCGGGCTGTGCTGCTCTGACTTGCCTGGCTGCTTCCTGTGCCTGGTCGAGCTGCCGAGCCTCCCTGTCACTTCAACCATGGCTGTGTTGCAATAAAACGGGGCCCTTAGCCCACCTTCTGTGTCTGCTTCACTTCTTCTCAGTGAGGAGGGCTGAGATGCATTGTCCTCCCCCACTTCCCCAGCAGCCTGGTTTACAGAGGATCTCTAAGCCCTGTGGCAACGGGGCTAATGACTTCCTGGAGGGGAGCTGGGGAGGGCTGCTGGCCGTGGCGCGACCCCACCCCCACCCCAGCCAAGCGGCAGAAAGAAGTGATTGCTCAGAACCGAGGCGGGCAGTGGCGCGGCGCCTAGACCGGCCGCGGGCCTCGCTTTCCCCTGGGCCGGGGGCAGGTGTGTGTGTGTGTTGGGGCGGGGGCGGTGGAGGGGTGGTCCACTGCTGTTTCAAATTCTTGCTCTTCTCGCAAGTTCCCCGTGGCATCCGGAACCAGCCTGCCTCATCCCCACGACTCAGGGGTCTAACTCCCAGCTGTCGGCTCTCTCGTGGCCAGAGGGCTCCCGTTCTCCCCGTTCCTGGGTGGGCACCGCACCGGAGGGGCAAGAGGTGGAGAGAGCCTGGGCGCCGCCCCGCGGGAGCGGAGCTCCGGAGCCGCGGGGACTGCGATCCCTAAAAGTACCACGCGGGGGCGCCAGGATCTGCGCGGACGCGGGCGAGGCAGCGCAAGGTGGTTTCTGTCCATGTGAGTGTGTCCATGGGCTTCTTTGTGTGTCTGTGTTTCTGTACATGTGTGTACGAGTCAGGGGGTGTCTGGGTGGGATGTATTCTGGGCTACGCGCCTGGCGTACCCTAGAACCAGGCACTTCAAGTGGCTTCTTAATAAGGAGGATTCTTGATAGGTTACCATGTATGTGTGCATGGGGAGGTGGGGGACTCTGTATTGTTGTGTGTGCAAGGCATAGCCTGTGAGTCTTGGATTTTTGAAGTTATATCCCTTTAGGGCTTTTACCCCCTCCCATCATCCCGTGTAAAAGAAATCGAGGGCTCTCAACCTGAACCTCCATTCCACTGTCTTGGTTACATCTTCAACATGTGTCTGGGTGACTCTGCTAGACTAGGTGTGACATTGTGTTTGTGTAAGAGGGTGTGTCTCAGGATATCAGTGTAACTGTGAATGATAGTGATGTGTGTGGCAAGTGGACGTTGGAGAAGTCTGGCTCAGGATTATGGAAATACACAGTCTCCTTTCTCTTGTTAGTTTGTGGATACCATCTTCATGGTGTGATCGTGTGATGGTGTGTGTGTGTGTGTATCTTCCTCAGTCTTTCCAGTAGCTGTCTCTCTTTGTGTCTCTCCTCGTCTCTGTCTCTTTTCCTCTCTCTCTTTTCCTGTCTTGGTGACTCATCTCTGCGGCTTTGCCCTCCCCCGTCTTGCTGGGTCTCCCCTCCCCCACCCAAGAGTGGGTGGGGGTATGAGGTAATAGGACCCTCGGATTAAAAATCAGGGTGAGGACCCCTTTCCTATTATTCATCTTTCCCAGACCCACCAGTAGCCTCTAGCCCTCTTTCAGTCCCCTTCCCAGGACTCCAAACCCTTCTGAACTAGGGTGGGCAGGGGATAGGCAATGATGCATTCTAATGGGGTCATTTCCAGGGGGTTCTTAAGCACCTTCTTTCAATTCAAAGTGAAGACCCCAGCCTCCCTCATAAAGTGCCCCTCCCTGCCGGTTCCCCCCCCCCATTGCTGACGCATTAAAGGCTGCAGAGGTGAGTCACCGGTTGGGGGGAAGGGAAGAAGAGAGAGGAGTGAGCTGCACAGTGGGGAGGGGGACCCAACCCCCTTCCTTCTTCTTTCCCAAACCTTCTCAGAGAAAAGACCCAGTGCTCTGTCCCTCTTCCTTGGTTTTCCAAACGTTCAGCTTGGATCTCTACTTGGTTGGACCCCATCTTCTCTTAGCACCCTCTTGGAGAGTATGAAAGATTTAGAAACAAAGACATAGAGATGGATTTGTACAAGCATCTCAGAGCAAACAGGCATCTCCTCCTACTCCCCATCTCAGCTTTGCCTTTTCCAGCTCTGTCTCTCTCATTTCTCCTTCTTTCCTGCCATCTCCCTCCTCTCTCCAATCCCAGGAACCTGTCCCCAGTCCAGCTCTTTTCAAGAAGCCCCTAGAGGCAGTAGGATGTGAAAGGCACGACACATCTTTGAGAGGTGGGGGTGTGTGAATAAGCTGACCCCAGGCAGGGAAATGGGATGGAGAGAGGTACAAACAGACCCAGAGATTCAGAGCCCATGCAGACATAATCTAGATGGTGGAATCACCAACACTGTTGCCCTTGGCTTCTACCTCACTGTCCCTTCCCCCATGCCATGATGACTGTGACTCTTGGGATGTCGATTTCTGAGAAGCTCCCCTGGACTTCTGGGCTGAGTGGAGGAAGAAAGGGTTGGAGAAGAATGAAGGAAGGAGGGAACACGCTAAAAAAAGGGGGGGAGCTTGAACTTGGGGGCTTCAAAAGAGTGGCCAAGATACTGAGACTTTCCTGAACAGAAATTTAGAGATAAAGGAAAATGTGGGGGAAGGGTAGGAAAGATCAAAGGCATATAGAAGTCACATAACAACATATATCAACAAGCATGGAAGGATCCAGAGAAATGCACAAAGACACAGGGGTACACACACATTGTTGACGCGCCAAGCCAGTTGACGCTTTTCACACGCCAGCAGATGCCCAGAGTGGATGCACTCAGACTCCCAATCACACAGGTATACAGGCACTCAGAGGAATCAGGACCCACAAACACTCATAGTTTCACACAGACACCTGGAAACAGGCAAAAACACAGCCCCACAGACTGAAAGGGAAAACTTACGTATTTAAACTGGAACGCTCCCATGCCTATCCATTCTCTATCTCATTAAATACATAATTGGCCTCCCCATTCCCTTTCTTTCCCCGTTTCATTCATCTCTATACACACAAACACAATGCATACATATGTACATGCAGATACATAAGCCCAGGGGAACACAGTTTCTCTAGATGCCTGTCTCCTTCATCTCATACTTGGTCTCTTAGCCCCATCAGCCTCTTGGTCTGTCCCCCTTGCCTCCCTCCCTCTTCCCTTCTCTCTTGGATGGCTTCCCTTCCCCCCACCAGATGTCTGAGCCATCTCTCTCTGATTCATCCTCCTCAGGAAGGTAACGTGACCCCCCCCCTCCCCATTCCACTGCTCTCAGTAACGATGCAGGGAGGATAAAGGGGAGGTGGGATAAAGAGGAATGAGGGGGGATAAAGAGGAATAAGGGTAGGGGGAGGCCCTAGGTAGTTTCGGGGAGGGAGATAAAGCCCACTCTCAGGTCTGCTGCCCCCTCCTCTCCCTCCTTTCTTTGGCATCTTCACAGTCACCTTGGTTCTCCTTTCTTTTTTTTTTTTTTCTTTAGCCTGATCCTTCTACCTGTTCCAGATGCCTGCCTGCCTGCCTCCCTCTCCTGCCCCCATCTCTTCTCTCTTTCCTCTCTCTCTACTCCTCCCCACCTTTTTCCCCGCAGAGCTGATGGGCTTTCTTCTGGGAAAGTGGAGCCACTGATGGACCTGAGAAGCCACTGCTGGCTATAGAGGGAAAGCACGTGAGTGTGTGTGTGTGTGTGTGTGTGTGTGTGTGTGTGTGTGTGTGAGAGAGAGAGAGAGAGAGAGAGAGAGAGAGAGAGAGAGAGGAGAGGATGAGGGTCAATACTAAGAAGATGAGGAAGGGGTTGAGGACTGGCTCTGAAAGAGTCTCTGAGCTCCTGGCAGGCAGCCCGAACCCCGGTTTCCAGAGTCTTAGGGCGAGGGTGCCCTGTATATGCCCACGGGCAGCCCTGTGTCCGCAGTTCTTGTGTGTCTGGCATGTGTCATTCCACTCCCCCCTCTCTGCCCACACCCCCGCACAGCTCTCTGCCTGCACCGCAGCCACCCCTCCAGCTTCCCTCCCTCCCCTTCATTCCTGCAGTGGCTGCTCCCCTTGCCTCCCTCCCCTCTCCCTGCCCCCTCCTCATTTCCGTCCTCCCCGCACCCCCGCCTACGGCTGGTCTCCCTTCACTGGACCCGGCTCGCTGATGGATTCTCTTTGCGCAATCTGTGCGTCATCGCCCCCTCAACCTCTAACTATCCAAGCCCCCAACCCCAACCCCTCTGACAGGAGATTCGGACGAGGGGTCTGGTGGCAGAGAGGGGTGATCTCTGACGTTGCACTCCCCCCCTCCATCCCCCACCCGAATCGCGTTCAACTCTTCCCTTTAAGCAACGAAGAGAGATTGAACTGAGTCACAACCACCCCCCACCTGCGCAACCCCCTCCCCACCAGGTCTGCTCTCGTCCTCCAAACGTCCTTTGGGGGGGTAGCAGTGGGAGGGGAAGAAGCAGGAAGGTGGTGGGGAGAGGTGGTTTGAAAAAGGGCACAGCGGGGGCGCCAACATAGGCTACAGAGTCAGCTGGACAGAAGGACAGACACACCTTTTTCTCCAGACACGCACCGACCACGGACAGACACGACACAGAGGCACACATATCGTCAATCTTTCCCCTGTCTTTCCCAACTCGATCCGTTCCGCCCAGATCACTCAAACCGCAAGATCCACCCATGTGCCCCAGCCCAGGGCACGCACCCCGCACCGCAGATCCGCGGACAGCGCCCGCAGGCGCGCAGAACCATCCCTCCTCTCTCAGGTTCACGCCGTCCTTGGGCGTGTTTCCCATGGACCCGGCAGTAAGGAGACGGGGAGTCTGGCTCCCTCCTCAGTTTTGGAGTCTTATCTTTCCCCTTCCCAGTATGGATCTCCTACTGGGGCCCAGTCAGACGCTGGGAGTGCCCCCACCCTATTCCCCTCGCCGGTTCCCGCCGCTGCAGGTTGCTCTGTATCCCACCCTCTCGCCTTGCAGCGTCTCTGCATTCACCCTTCCATTCATTCTTCCATTCATTCATTCATCCTTTTCTCCTCGTCCCTCCTTCATTCATTCATAGCCCCCTGCCCCGCCCGCCTCAGCATTTCATTCATTCATTCCTTCATTCATTCATTTCCCCGGTGCTAGGCTAGCGCACGCCCCTCCAACCAAGGCCCGTAGCGCGCAGGCGTAAGCCGGGAGAGGCAAGCATCCTCCAATCGTTGGGGGTCCTCCCGCCTCTAGGCGCCCGCCCGCTTCCCCATGAATGAACATTGACGTCAATGGGGCGGGGCGATTCCCACGTGACCTCGCGCGCTCCTCTTTATAAGGCGGTGGCGGCGCGGGCGCTGTCCAGCGTGCTGAAGCCTGAGCGAGCGAGTCTCCCGGAGCCGCGCGGACCCAGCTGAGCCCAGCGCACTGGACGCCAGACCTCGACCATCGCTCGTATCCTAGCCACCGCTTGGAGCCGAGGCGGACGCGTCCCGATCTTCCCCTGTCCCCACCCTGCCCCGACCCTCCTCTCCACCTCACGCGTCGTGGCACCAGCTGGTAAATACTCTGCTGTCCGTCCCTCAAACCCTCGGCAGTCGTGGGCGTGAAGGGAGGGTTCTCTCTCCCCACAGATGGGAGTGTTGAAAACACAGCGGGGAGCCCCCCGGGAAGGGTCCCTGTAATGGGGGAGTCGCCGCTTTTCTCTTGCTGCTGAAGTCGCCCACGCACCATCCGGGGAGTCCTGCGGGGAGGGAGCAGATTTTTTTTCCCCTGCATCCTTGCCGCTTAGTATGTGGGCGCTGGCAGTCAGATGGCTCAGGGAAGGGGGTGAGGAGGCACTGGAGGAGCAAGGAAGGGTGCAGGCGTTTCCCCATTTATACGACTCCAGAGATCGGCACAACATCGTCCTCCTTTGCTTCTAAACGTCCCTTTTCTGGGTAAGGTTAGGGGGACAAGGGAAGCCCCGGATTTCCTGATTAAGTATGGGGGAAGGGGATATAAAATCAGAGAGCTGAAAAATTCTTACAGAAACCCTCTCTTTCTTTGGTCCCTTTTTTTTTTAAATTTTTTTTCACAGTCTCTGGCAGTCCTTCCGTCATGAAATCGCTCAGATTGCCGGCTACTGTCCTCTTCTGCCTGCTCTTACTGATTAAGGGGTTGGGAGCAGCGCCCCCCGGGCACCCTGAGGCTCAGCCACCTCCTCCCAGCTCTGAGCATAAAGAGCCGGTAGCTGGGGACGCAGTGCTCGGGCTGAAGGATGTTAGCGCTCCAGAGGTCCGAGCAGCTCGAAATTCAGAGCCTCAGGACGAGGGAGAGCTTTTCCAGGGCGTGGATCCCCGGGCGCTGGCCGCGGTGCTGCTGCAGGCACTCGACCGTCCGGCCTCGCCCCCGGCGCCCGGCGGCTCCCAGCAGCGGCCAGAGGAAGAAACAGCAGAATCTCTGCTGACCGAGAGCGTGCGCAGCCAGACCCACAGTCTCCCAGCGCCAGAGACCCAGGCGCCCGCGGCCCCTCCTCGCCCTCAGACTCAGGAGAATGGTGCCGAGGCGGCCGACCCCTCGGAGGAGCTCGAGGCGCTAGCTTCCCTTCTTCAGGAACTGAGAGATTTCAGTCCGAGCAGCGCCAAACGCCAGCAAGAGACGGCAGCAGCAGAGACGGAAACCCGCACGCACACGCTGACCCGAGTCAACCTGGAGAGCCCCGGGCCGGAGCGCGTGTGGCGCGCTTCCTGGGGAGAGTTCCAGGCGCGCGTCCCGGAGCGCGCGCCCCTGCCGCCCCCTGCTCCCCCACAATTCCAGGCGCGTGTGCCAGAGAGCGGACCCCTTCCTGAAGCCCACCAGTTCGGGGAAGGAGGGTCCTCCCCCAAAACACACCTAGGTGAGGCACTGGCACCCTTGTCCAAGGCGTACCAAGGCCTCGCCGCTCCCTTTCCCAAGGCGCGCCGGCCTGAGACCTCCCTCCTGGGCGGAACTGAGGCGGGCGAGCGCCTTCTACAGCAAGGGTTGGCGCAGGTAGAAGCCGGACGGCGGCAGGCGGAGGCCACCAGGCAGGCGGCGGCGCAGGAAGAGCGGCTGGCCGACCTCGCCTCCGACCTGCTGCTCCAGTATTTGCTGCAGGGCGGGGCTCGGCAGCGCGGCCTGGGGGGTCGGGGGCTGCAAGAGGAGGAGGTGGGCGGGCGAGAGACAGCGAGGCAGCAGGAGGAGGCGGAGCAGGAGAGACGCGGCGGGGAGGAGAGGGTGGGGGAGGAGGATGAGGAGGCGGCGGAGGCGGAGGCGGAGGCGGAGGAGGCGGAGAGGGCGCGACAGAACGCGCTGCTGTTCGCCGAGGAGGAGGACGGCGAAGCCGGAGCCGAAGACAAGCGCTCCCAGGAGGAGACGCCCGGCCACCGACGAAAGGAGGCCGAGGGGGCAGAGGAGGGCGGGGCGGAGGACGAGGACGACGACGAAGAGATGGACCCGCAGACGATCGATAGCCTCATTGAGCTGTCCACCAAACTCCACCTGCCCGCGGACGACGTGGTCAGCATCATCGAGGAGGTGGAAGAGAAGCGGAAGCGGAAGAAGAACGCCCCTCCCGAGCCTGTGCCGCCCCCCCGGGCCGCTCCGGCCCCCGCTCACGCCCGCTCCCCGCAGCCCCCTCCCCCCGCCCCCGCCCCCGCCCGCGCTCGAGAAGAGCTGCGCGACTGGAACGAGGTGCTCCCTCCGTGGGATCGGGAGGAGGACGAAGTGTTTTCCCCGGGGCCCTACCACCCTTTCCCCAACTACATCCGGCCGCGGACGCTGCAGCCGCCTGCCGCCTCGCGCCGCCGCCACTACCACCACGCCCTGCCGCCTTCGCGCCACTCTCCCGACCGGGAGGCCCAGGCGCGGCGCGCGCAGGAGGAGGCAGAGGCCGAAGAGCGCCGGCTGCAGGAGCAGGAGGAGCTGGAGAACTACATCGAGCACGTGCTGCTCCGGCGCCCGTGACGCGCCCCGGCCCCGCCCCCGCGCGCCCCCCTCCGTGTCGCTCCTCTTTGCCCCTCGGGGTTTGCATGCTCCCGGCCCCGCCCTCGGCCGCCACTCAGCCCCGCCCCCGCCCTCCCTCCGCCTGCGGGCCGCCCCGCCCCCGCGCTGCGCCCAGACCCGTCAAGACGTCTTCGCCGGTGGGAAGCCCGAAACCCTCAAACTCACTCGCGGGGGTTCTGGGGCCAGCACAGGCGGGCGGGTAGTTTGTGCGAGTTCCCTAACCCCCCCCCCCCCCCCCCGCCCCCGCCATGCGGGACCCTGTCCCCACCTCGTCCTTCTCTCGGGATGTCCCGATCTGAAACCGGAAAAAGCATTTCCAGTTAACTGTGTGAAGTGTCTTGTCTCCCGCCCTTTGGGCCTCCCAAGAGCCACTCTGCCCTCTCTGGATCGCTGTGAATTTACCCCTTCTTTCCCCACTCTGTTGTAAATACCCCTCACGGAGGAAATAGTTTTGCTAAGAAATAAAAGTGACTATTTTATTAGGACTTTGTTCTCGGTTATTCGCCCGTCCCCTTGGGCCTGTGTGGTCCTTCCCAAGGGGCGGTGAGGGAAGCGCCAGCCTCCTTCAGCTCAAAAGCGAGGGTTGCATGATAGAACCTCTTTCAACCATATTTGAGGGGCGGGGAGAGACTAGGTTTACATCCTTTAGAAAGCCCTAAATTCCCCTACCAGATTGACCATTAGTCACAAGACCCCACGCCCTAGGCAGAGAGATGCAGCATGAATAAGGAACTGCAGCTCCGGGCTACCTAAAAGATCTTTGAACCATCCCAGGCTCCCCACCGCCCCTGCTCCACTTTCCCCACCCACCTTCCTTAACTGCTCCCTAAATTCCCTGGTCCTAGGTACTTCACATGACCAACACCTCCTATGGAGAGGTGTTGGCAGCTAAAGAAATTTCCTGGTTTTAGCCTCTTCTCAAACCTTTTCTAAGCATATACGTGCATTCTCAGTTATGTCCGATTCTTTTGCAAACCTGTGGACTGTAGCCCACCAGGATCCTCTATCCGTGGGATTTCCCAGGCAAGAATACTGAAGTGGGTAGCCATTCCCTTCTCCAGAGGATCTTCCTGACCCAGGGATTGAACCTGAGTCTCCTGCACTGGCAGGCAGATTCTTTACCACTGAGCCACCAGGGAAGCCCTGCATAGGACATACTTATCCTAAAAAATCATTATTCATTATTTGAACTGGGTGTCCTTTTTTTTTTTGGCTCTAAATGTGGCAATCCTAGTTCCAGGGAAGAGTGGAATAGAATGGGCAGGATTCCCTTTCCGTCCTCAGTGATCCCAGCAGCCCTGCCTTCCTTCACAGAGCCTAAGCAAGCCAAAGTCCAGAAATGCTTTTCCTTTTATTTCAGAGAGAAGGAAAAAGAATCAGACACTTTCCCCACCCCACCCCGTTAGCTCCTGCCTCACCCAGAATTGAAGAGTGAAGGAGGGACAGGGCCCAGTCTTCTGTAAAGCCTGCCCTCCCCCCAGCCCTCCCTTCCCTCAAGGTAGCAAGGTTAGAAAAAAATTAACTATGTTGTTCCTCCCCGGGCACTGGACAGAGGCCCCACTGCAGCCAAGAAGGAAGGGGAGGGGCAGATGAGGGAAAAGGACTTCCCTCTGGAGACACAAAAGTCCCCCTCCCAGGCAGAGAGGCCACCCCCGGCTGGCTGCGGGGAGGGCTGGAGGTAGGTTACGGGGCAGGGAGAAGAGAAGAGCCCTGAAAACCTTTCCCTTTAACCTGACATATTTATATATTTACAGTTATAAGGGTGGGGGGAAGTTTGGGGTGACACTGGTTCTTCAAAGGCAGGGGATGAAAGCCAAATAGCACCCCCGACTTGGTCACATTTTCCTGCCTCCTAGCTCCTTAAAACCTTCAGTAGGAAAAGGGGAAACAGGAGGTAGGGGTGGAGGGAGGGAATGTTTGAGGGTCCTGAGCCCACAGCTCACTGCAGAAAAAGGTGAGGCAGCAGAGCAGGCGCAGCTGGGTCCCACCAAGAGGAGAAGGTCCCACCAAGAGCAGCTGGGTCCCACCGATGCCCCACCTCTTCACCAGATCCCCACATCTCCACCTGGCCCTGGAGCGGCGGCTATGCCAGACCCATCTCCTCCAGCACACTGCGTGGCGACTCATCCTCCTAAGGCAGAGACAGACAGAGGGTGATGGGGAGACACCAGGAGAGACGAGGTGAGGGCGAGGAGGGCAGGGAGGGCAGCAATCACAAGGGCAGACCGGGGTGGGGTGTGGGGCAGACACAGAGAGACACGGGGGAGAGGGGAGAGGGGAGAGAGAAGCCCAAGTGAGCCCAAGGCTGGAATGGCTGGGGACCCTTCAGGGGAGCCCCCCAGCCTCCTGAGACCACCCCGTAGAAGAACCAACCGAGGCAACCAGGTTGAGTCCACCACCACCCAGAGAACCCAAAGCCAGGAGCTTGGTGAGCAGGGGGCTCGACCTTACTAGCTGAAGGGAAGGGAGTAAAATGGGGGCTGGGGGGCTGGGAAACCTGCTTTCCCAGGGCTGGAGGTGGCAGATGGTTGGGTGGGACCTTTTTTTTTTTTCTCTCCAGAGTCAGGGGAGGCAGTAAGAAGTTGGCATCGGGTCCCTGAGGAAAGGTGGACCAGACTGCAGAGAGATGAGTCACAAGGGTCTGAGCAGAGCACTAGTAACAGGGTGTGTGTGTGAGCGCCAGGTGTGTGTGTGTGTGTGTGTGTGTGTGTGTGCGTGTGCGTGTGCGCGCGATGGGGGAGCTGGACCAGCGAGGTGGCAAGTCGGATCCTACCCTTTCCCCTACTGCTCAGATAAGTCCCCCCGCTTCTCCCCCTCCTCAGAGCCAGCTCAGGCCGGCTTGCTCATCACTGCAGGCTCCGGTGACTCATCTCCTTGCACCAAGGCTCAGCAGTGGCACAGCAGAGAGGGGGCAGGCAGTAATGGGCTGAGGGTGGGGGTGTTGGATAGAAGAGAATCAACAACCAGGTGCCCTCGACCCCAACCCCCAAATTCCCAGGGCAAAATTCTGCTTCTCAGCAGCAGAGGCTTTGAGTATGTGTGTGTGTTTTTTAAAAAAGGGAAGACACCAGGGAAGAAAAAGAATGACCTATTGTGTGGCCCTTCTCCAATTCTCCAGGCAACCCTAAAACCCTAAATGCCAAGAGAAGCGTGGGACAAAGGTGATCTGGCTGGGATGAGACACTCTGGGTCTCGAGAGAAGGGGGTAATTGGTCCAGGCGGGCTGTGTGCCAGCCCCACTACCTCCTACCCCGAGCAGTCAGGGCTTGAGGGCCAGCTGGCCAACCCGGTGGCATGGGGGCCAGACGCCACAGGGAGGGGGACCGTTTCGGTAGCGGTGGGAAGGGGGCAGCTGGGGTCCGCAGGCGAGGGGTCCAGGGTAGGGAGGGCGCCCTCGGCCATGGTCCTCTTCCTCCTCACTGTCCCGGACCCGTACCTCCTGCAGTAGGTCTGCCTGCTCAATGGCCTTCAGCACACTCTTCTTGGAGGTGTCCTGGACGTCTCCCCCCATCAGAAACTCATCCAAGATGAAGTAGGCCTTCTCAAAATTGAAGATGATGTCCAACTCGCAAACCTGGGGGGAGGGGGAGGAGGCAGAGGTGAGGGTCAAGGTGCACTCTCCCCCCTCACCTGCACCCCAGCCTCCCCAGCTCTTTCCCACCTTGGCTCCGTGGTCTTCATGACCACCCCTCTCCACCTTGGGTTCTTGCCCCAGGTCTATGTCCTCCCGACCCCTAGGCTTTCATCCTGGGTTCGGCTTTTCCTTCTCCTTCTCTTGCCTCTTCTGTGATCATGAGATATCAGTTGCTTGAGTCTACCCTTGACCCTGACTCCTGTTGCCTTATCCCCTAAATCTATGACACAAATCCTACCAGAGGTTGGGCCAGCTTCCCTGCCCATCCACACCCCACCCCACCCCACCCCCGCCCCCCAGGCACTGGGACAGTGCAGGGAAGGAGACTCTGCATCACGGAGTAAACGACTTCAGTTCTAGGCTGCACTTTGACACTAACCAGCTAACTTGTTTTAGTTGCTAACTCTTTTGTCACCCCATAGACCGCAGCCCGCCAGGCTCCTCTGTCCATGTGATTTCCCAGGCAAGAATACCGGAGTGTGTTGCCATTTCCTCCAGGGGATCTTTCCAACCCAGAGATCAAACCCACGTCTCTTGCATTAGTGGGCGGATTCTTTACCACTGAGCCAGGAAAGCCTAGAAGGAAATCAGCTAACCCTACATGCCATTTAACTTCTCTGAGTCCATTTTCTCTTCCAAAAATGGAGACACCAACACCTACTCATGGAATGAGGAGCAAACAGGAGAACCTGAAAGCTCTTTGTAGACTATTGAGTGGAATACAAATTATGGAGTTATTACTGCTCCCCATCTAAGACACAAGCTCACTGCCAGCACCCAGGCTGTAGCCCAGATCAGTTCATTCAGAACCTCTGGGGGTGATACTCAGGCATCACTATTGTTTAAAAAAAACACTCTCCAGAAGACTCCAAAGCAAAGTCAAGGTCAGGAACCACTGATATTATCTGAACGTGGCCTCTGTCCTTGTGTGTGAAGTTTGAGCTGAGCTCGAGATGGATTAAGTGGCAGATTCTGGTTCCCACCCTTCTCCTGTGGGGGGCTGATTAAGAGGCATGGCTAATAGGCTTAAGGCTTAAAGAGGGAGATTAATTACTGTTCTCACTGTTCCAACTTCCCCTTTCCTGAGTCAGGACAGAGGCTGGAAGGGTCCCAGACTCTGGCAGAAAGGGGATTGCCTGGCGCGGAACCTGGTGTGGGTGGAAAGACTTACGCTGCCAAAGTATTTGTCCAGGAGCTCCACGTATCTGTGGATCAGCTCCAGTGTGATGAGCTCATTGTCTTGGCCCTCGATGGCACAGCAGAAGTAGAGGCTGGCGTATCTGAGGACAGGGACACAAGAGGGATGAGTGGTTGCAAGTGCTCCTGGGGCTACTTTAGGACCCAGGCATTCTGTGCCCGAACCTCCCATTTCCCCCCATTCCCGATCGTTGTCCTTACTGGACACAGGCAGGGTGGCTCCAGGGTAAGCAAATAGTAGTTCGCTGTGTCTCTTAGTGCCTCTCATAAACACAGGCAAAGACACATGATTGTTCCCTCTTGACCTCTGACCCATTCAGTTTGACTCAGCAAAAACCTGAGCCAACAAATTCACCTGCTCAGAGGAGGAACCACAGAGGGCTTGTGTGTCTATGGGTGTGTGTATTGGGAAAGCGGCACACGGTCTACAATTGTTCAGTGAGGCTGCAAGGGATGTGTGCAATCAGTAAGATCGGGCCTTTGGGACAGAGGTAGGTGCGTGAGATAGGCACCAGGCTTGAGCAAAACCAAAAGGGAACAAGACTCTCTTCAAGGTGAATTTCGAAAGTAAAGGCTGGCTGGAGTTCATCACTGCCTTCCAGATGTCCTTAGCTCTCAGCTCTCCCAGACCTAGTTAGTGTTAGCGACTCTTTGGACTGTAGCCTGCCAGGCTCCTCTTTCCATGGGATTCTCCAGGCAAGAATACTGGAGCAGATAGCTATTCTCTTCTCCCAGGAATCTTCCCAACCTAGGGATAGAACCCACGTCTCCTGCATTGAAGGCAGATTGTTTACTGTCTGAGCCACCAGGGAACTACTGCCAGACGTAAGGGACTGCCTATTTCCCAGCCAGGTGAACCTGTCCCAGACCCCAATCAGGCAGGATCCAGGCAGGTCTGAAAGTAGGTGAGGAGTCACCTCTTGTAGACGACTTTGAGGTCCCTCCACTCCAGGAAGCTGCACATCTTGGGCTTGCGAGCCAGAACCACCTGCATAAGCTCCCGAACCATCTTCTTCCGCTCCTTGTCCGAGGTGGCCAGGTACCACTTTTGCAGCCGCAGCTTCCCCTGCCGGCTGAACAGCAGCATGAATCGCATCTGGGGGTGGGAGGGTAGGGAGAGGAAGGAGTTAGAGCCAAGGTTTAGAGCTTGGATTCTCTGAGCTTGTTTCCTCCAAAACCACACAGTCCCAAACTCCTCGTACTCAACTCTTGTCTCCTCACAGACCCTACTTTCTTCAAAGCAGCAGCCCTTCTGGTCAACTGGGTATTGCCATCAGCAAGTGCCTTTCCTCGGAGGGGGCGTCAGAGCTTTGGAGTCTGTCATGTGGGTTCAAATCCTGGCTCTACTAGTTGAGAAATTTGCCCTGGGCATTACTTCATGTCTCTGGGCTTCAGTTCCCCCGTGCGTCAAATGCAAATAATAATAGTACCTACCTTACATAGTTGTTAGGTGGAACTGACATAGGAAATAGCACCTGGCACGAAGTAAGCACTTTAACACCTTGGATGTCATTATTATTATTCCCTGACTTGCTGTTTCCTAAACCTGGTTTCCAAAGGTGGGTAAAATCCTAGCACAGTGACGAGCAGCCCCTTAGGTGATGGCAAAGAAATGTTTACTTTCTTTCCTGCTTTCTACCCACCACCATCCTAAAATCAGGTACTTTCTTTCCAAGAAGTTACTTCAGCGCTCTGCCCCATCCTAGCCATACACTCTAGCCAATGTCCCCAACACACTGCTCTCCATTCCTGCCCAGCAGTATCCTTCATGTTAGCACACTATACCAGGACCCTCTAGATTCCACCACCCTCCACTCTACTCAGCCATCCAGGCATATAGCCAGAGGTATTCCTTTTTTCTTCCTTTTAGGGTGCCTCCCTAACATGCCCACACCTCCCCAGATACCAGGTGATCAACTTCCCTTTCAGTTCTTCAGTTTGGACTCAGCCATTCTGGGTGGCTCACCTAGGGAATGGTCCTGAAACAGGCACAAGGGGGAGGAGTGGGGAGACTTGCGAAATCCTCACTACCCCTTGCACCCCCAGTTTCCCATTTTCAGGGGGTGGGGGCTCGAGGCCACATCCTGGAGTCATCTCCCTCCCCCTGTAGCCCTTCTCTCCATGGATGCCACCAGGGCTGGAGGCCTGGGTGTGTGGAACATTACCAGTCTAGACGGCTACAGATCAGAATTCAAAGAGAACTGTATTTTTTGCTAGCGGGGAAGGGGAAGCGCTGCTAGCGTGGCTGGAGGGCAAAAGAGTGGTGCAAGGGAGGCTAGAATGGGAGGGTGGACCAGGGAGCAGGAAGAAGGAAGGCCTGCGTTCGGGAAAGAGGATAGGGTAGGGGGGCGGAGAGCCAAGAGCACTGGGGCCGAGAAGCCAAAGCCTGGGTCCCCGGGGGCAAAACTCGAGCCCACCTGGCCTCCCCACCTCATCCCCGCCTCCAGGTGAGCAGGACGACAAACCGGGCAAGACGTCCACTCCTCGTACCCGGAACTATCCCCTCCCACACACCGCCCTCCCGGCCGGCCGCAGCTCCTCTCTGGGCTGCACGTGGACGGAGGTCTCGGAGACAGGCGACCCCCGCCGCCTCCGTCCGCCAGCAGGCCCCCGAACCCCCGTTCCTCGCGCGAGTTCCCGCGGCAGTGATTCGGACCCCTGAGATCGCGACCCGCGCGCTCCCCGTGGCTCCGGACGGTCCCGCCGCCCCCTAGTCACCCCCCTTCTCGCCCTACAAATGCGCCCATTCCCCGCCGCTTCTCTCGAAAGCCATTTCCAGCTGCTCTTCCTTCCGAGGCCGGCTCGCCCACCCGCCCAGGTAAGTGAGGGCCTCTGAGAACCGGAGGAAGGAAAAGAGCGGCTCACACCGAGGGCAGCCCCCAAGGACCCCTGCAGGTGCAGCCCACGCCCCTCGGTCCCCCTCCCCTCCCTCTTCGCACAGCCTACCATCCTGCAGCCTCCGGCCCTGCGCGTCCCTCTTCGGCCACCGTAGGCGCCAGCTCCACTCCCTTTCTTACCCTTTCGCCTGCTTCCCTCCCTCTCGCTTGAAGCCCCGCCCCGTCCGCCGGGGCGCCGGGAACCAATGCGCTGCGTACTGCGCAGGCGCTGACGCCGCGGGGCGTGCGGGCGGGGCCGGAGGCGGAGAAGCGGTGACCATGGCAACCAGGTCCTTGACTTCAGCTTTGAGTAGCCCTGTCGTCATGGTAACAAGGCTGTCCGTGGGCTGGCTTGAAGATAGGGGAGGACAATGAGGTCCTCGCGCTTGGGAACCAAGGGGGGAAAAGGCGGGAAAAGGGGTGAGAGGTGGTGAGATGACCCCTGGAGTTTGTGAGGAAGTAGGGTGATTTAGTGAAAGGGGTGTGGGCGATTGAGAGGGAGCAAGGTGGAAACTATCTGTGGAGAAGGAGGAATGACGAGGAAGGCAAAGACAAAGGCGGGGTGGGGGGCAGGTATGAGAAAAGTATGGAGCTCAAAATAGATATCTGCTGAGAACCTGCTAGATGCAACAACACTCAAAGTAAGAGAAAGGTGTAGGTAATGAGGCAGACGAGAGAAGAGGAGAAGCTGATAGAAAAGTGATGTAAGGAAGAGGAGGAGAAACGTGATTAAGAGGAAAGAAAGAGGAAGAAGTAAAGAAAATCTTGAAAAGTTAGCATGGGTCAAAGCTAAAAAGGGACAGTGTAACCCAGACACGAGTGTAAAGATGAGACGGAGGTAAATTGCAATACATGTTTTTTGACAGGATTTGCAAGTGTGAGTGTGTGTGTCCCCATGCTAAAGGACTTTGCATATAAATGGATAAGAGGAAATCTTAAATTTTGTCATGCCAAAAGCTTACTGGCATATTTCTAGACAATTGTTGATAATTAACGATGCTGTTATTTTTGAGTAGCACTTGAAGCAATTGTTGGTGAGCCCCTACCTGTCTCCACTTTGTGTTCTTTTCTTCTTACTCTTTTTTATGAAGGTCATATGCTTTAGTTGCAAGAGGGTGGGCTTAATTCACCTGCGATGTAATCTGGTCTCTGACCCTTACCTGATGTACAGTTGGGTGGCTCACTTAAACCTCCATTTCCTCATTTAAAAAAATGAAGATAGCAATACCAACCTTGCAAGTCTGATTTGAGGCTGGATAGAAAGTATCTGAAACATTGTCAACAATTGATATTGTAATATCGATAATAATTACTGATAACAGTACTACTATTTGCTTTTCCCAACTCTTTCTTCTAGTACTTTTTCTTCATCCTTTCTTTTTCATGTCCTTTTCTCCTCTGCCTATGTTATAGGCTTGCCAATGCATAGATGTTGGCTGAACTATCTTGGTGTTATTTTTTTAGGTCAGAAATAATACCAATAAGGTAAGTTGTTAGAGTTAGAAAGGGTACTTTGTTACGGAGTGAAAAGAAGGAATGTGTAAGGAGTGTGTAAGAAGAACAGAAGGCAAAATAATAAAATGTGCTCATGGGGGAGAGAAGGTTGTTTATAAAAAAGTAATGAGCAGTGAGGCAAAGAAGAGATCTAGGCAACGGTCCGAGGAAGTGCAGAAGATCCAGAGATGTAAGCTCCTATACTCCTTGAAAAGATGGCATTCTCTAGAATTACTTATCTCAACATGCTGTGCCTAGCTGCAGAGAAAATAAGATTCATGAGGGAATTGGTGGAAATATGGGTTTTGCTCGTGTAGAATCATAGACCTCAGTGGTTTAAACTAGATAGAAGATGGTGGACTATATTTCTTCATTGTTAGTGAATGATGTACATAGATAATCTATGAGTTAGTGGCTCCAATAAACTTGTATCTGCAGGTAACTTTGGATTTGATGCAGTGGGAAGTTGGGAGTCATTATGATTGTCCAAGCTGGTGAATAACTTGGTGAAAACATTTTCAGAATGTTAATCTTATAGTAATATGGGGACTATCTGAAAGAACAAATGGAAGACTGCAAGATCGTCTGGGACAGGGGTCCCCAGCCTCCAGGATCTAATGCCTGATGATTTAAGGTGGAGCTGATGTAATAATAATTGAAATAAAGTGCACAGTAATTATAATGTGCCTTAATCATCCCAAAACCACCCCTGGTCATCCGTGGAAAAATTATCTTCCATGAAACCGGCCCCTGGTGCCCAAAAGGTTGGGGACCACTAGTCTAGGAGGCAGTTTTGGGAATCTAGACACAAAGATGAAATGAAAAGTGAAAGTGAAAGTCCCTCAGTCATGTCAGACTCTGGGACCCCATGGCCTACACAGTTCATGGAATTCTCCAGGCCAGAATACTTTTTCTTCTCCAGGGGATTGTCCCATCCCAGGGTTTGAGCCCAGGTCTCCTGCATTGCAGGTGGATTCTTTGCCAGCTAAGCCACAAGAGAAGCCCAAGAATACTCGAGTGGATAGCCTATTCCTTCTCCATCGGATCTTCCCAACCCAGGAATTGAGAACCGGGGTCTCCTTTACCAACTGAGCTATGAGGGAAGCCCATGGAGTTGGACAAATTGAAGAGATACCTGTAATGGGCCAACAATTGAAGCTGCAAACTCATCTAAGTAGAGAAGGAAGAAGAATCAAAGATGAGTCTGAAGGATTAGTGGTGCCATTTGTATAAATAGGAAAATAGAAGAGGTGAGATTCTCCTTCATAGGTATGACTGGTGTTTGTATTGTTATCTGGCAAAGCCCATTTGGTTGTAGAGGTAGTTCCTACAGTGGGTGTAAGGGGAGGTCCAGATGGCCCCTGAAGCCTTTCATTTCTGAGTCTGTGACCTGTCTTTCTCCCTCCTATGATGATGCTCCCTGCAACCATTTTTGGCTCATTCTCTAAGTAGTCATTGTTCTCTGATGATGTCATTTGGAGTCATCTCTGGGTTTTTTTTTTTTTAACTTCTTCTGTTTTTAACTAAGCAATTGGGACCTTATGGTATGCTATTCCTAAGAGTCCTGAATACTGTGTGTGGTAGATGTTTGCCATTCTTTTTCACTTCCCTGACTCTAAACCCCCTTCCTAGGGTTTGGGAATCCTCACATTATGACGCCAGGGGGAAATAGCACAACCTCGCAGTGTAGCATTTGAATTTGCTTTTTGTGCCTGCAGCTTGATCCTGTCTGCTGGACCTGGCCAATTCATGCACCAACCTGGACTTTGATCCAAGAGGGAATGAGGTGGGGATGGGGTAATGAGGACAGGTAAGGGTCCTGAATACTTTGAATTCTGAATTCAAAGTATTGAATTTGAATTCTGAAGGGTCCTGAATACCTCTGAATTCTGGCAGAGGGTCAGAAGACAAACCTAGGGCGCAGGTGGGGTGGCACCAATGGCAGCGTCCTGTGCTGGCAAGAGGTACTGTGTAGGCATCCCATGATTTGTCGTTTGGGCCACCGTCTCTAGCATGAGATCTGCTGGGTCTCTGGCCCTCCTGGCAATTCCTTGAGCTTCCTAGTTTCCTTTTACGTTTCATTTAGCCAGAGTCGGTTTCAATTCCGGGTAACTCAGGACTCTGATTGGTAAACTTGGTATCAGGTTGCACCTTCGGTTGACCACACATGTGAGCTGGCCCTACCTGTTCATCTGGTTTGGAAGCCCCTCGTGGGATGGTGCCTTCCTCATCTTTTATTTCTTTACAGCACCTGTCACAGTCCTTGGTGATTGACTTCAGTTATGATTGGTGTGCACGGTTACCTAACCTAGATTTTTTTTACATTTTCATCTATTCATTGACTTTCATCTATGCTGCAGCTTTGTCTAGTTGCAGCACGCATTGCAGTGGCTTCTCTTGTTGCGGCCCTCAGGCTTCAGTAGTTGTGGCTCAGGGACTCTAGAGCTGTGGTGCGCAGGCTGCTGTCCCGCAGCACGTGGGGTCTTCCCAGATCAGGGATCTAACCTGTGTTCCCTGCATTGACAGGTGGTGGACTCTTAACTACCGGACCACCAGGGAAGTCCTAGACATTTAAATCTTACTTCTCACCCCAAACATGCCAAGTTCTAATTTCTAAATAGTAGTTCCTATCTAATATCTATTATTCCTGCTAGAGGACAAGCTGTCTTCATTTTCTTTTTCTTGTAAAAATAGTTCTTTTGACTGCACCAGGTCTTTGTGATGGCAGGCAGTATTTCCAGTTGCTGCAGGTGAGACCTAGTTCCTTAACCTGAGGTGGAACCTCGGTTCCACTCCATCCATTAGGAGCACGGGGTCTTAGCCACCAGACCTCCCGGGCTTCGTTTTCTGTTTCTCCTGTGCTGAGCACAGTGCCTGGCACACAGCAGGTTTGATTGAACCTGCCTTGCTATTATTTATTTTTCTTTGTGATTTTGTTCACATTGTTTTCTGTTATGCCCTGCCATTCCCTCCCAACAGACCCAAATCCCTCTTATTCATCCTATAAATCTGAATCAAGCAGCCAGCCCTGATGACCCTTTACACTCCAGTCTAGACCCCAGGGACCATTTCTACACTGTTCCTTTCAACCATTTTTGCAGTGACTTCCCAGGTGGCACAGTTAAAAGGAACTGCCTGCCAATGCAGGAGATGCAAGAGACGCAGCTTCCATCCCTGGATTGGGAAGATCCCCCTGAGTAGGAAATGGCAACTCGCTCCAGATTCTTGCCTGAAAAATTCCACGGACAGAGGAGCCTGGTAGATTACAGTCCATGGGGTTGCAAGGAATCAGACTCGACTAATTGGGTGACTGAGCACACAGTACGCCCACAACATTTCAGCTTTTTGGTGCCTGTTCTCTGTAGAGGCAGGCAGACCTTATTTTATTATGCTTTGTTTTATTGTGCTTCACAGATACTGAGTTGTTTTTTTTTTTTAAACAAATTGAAGGTTTATAGCAACCCCTCTTTGAACAAGCCTATTAACAGTATTTTTCCAACAATATTTGCTCACTTTGCATCTCTGTGTCACATTTTCGTAATTCTTGCAATATTTTAAACTTCTAAATTACTATGATCTTTGTTATGGTGACCTGTGATCGGTGACCTTTGATATTACTGTTGTAACTATAGATGCAGTGGAAAAAGCAAGACAGCCAGAAGCGGACCCTGAAGATGTGACTGAATTGCTATAATCTTGTGATAAAACTAATGGATGAAGAGTCTTTCGTTCCAGGTGAGCAAAGAAAATAGTTTCTTGAGATAGAATTTACTCCTGGTGCTGTTGCTGTGAAGAAGGCTGAAGTGACAAGAAAGGAGTGAGTGTTATATAAACTTAGTTGATAAGCTCTGGCAAGGTTAGAGGGCATTGCTTCTCATTTTGAAAGACGTTCTGCTGGGCATAAAGTGCTATCAAACGGCATTGCGTGCTATGGAGAAATTGTGAAAGGAAGAGCCAATCAGCGCAGTTGATCACTGTTGTTCTAGTTTAAGAAATTGTCACAGCCGTCGCAGCCTTTAGCAGCCACCACCCTGACTAGTTAACAGCCATCAACATCAAGGCAAGGCCTTCCACCAGCAAAGAGATGAAAATTGTGATGGTTAGTATTTCTTAGCAATAAAGTATTTATAAAGTCCATATATGTTTCTTTTTTATTTATTTTGAGGTAGAACTGGTATGCAACATTATATTAGTTTCAAGTGTACAACATAATAATTTGATATTTGTACACACTACAAAGTGACCCCCACAATAAGTCTAGTTAATGCCCCACCACCATACAGTTGACCGCCTCAAATCTTTTTCCCCTCCGAATTCCTTCCCCTCTCATAAACAGGTAATCTATTCTGTGTATCTGTGAGTGTTGTTTTCCTTCCTTTCATTTATTCTTGGTTTTGTTCTTTAGATTTCACAAACAAGGAAACCATACAGTTAGTCTTTCTCTGACTTATTTTACTTAGCAGAATACCCTCAACTTCCTGCCATCCGTGTTGTCACAGACAGCAAGATGGCCTTTAATATGTGAAGTCCATACATTTTTTTAGACATAATGTTATTGCACACATAATAGGCTTCATCACAGTATAAATATAACTTTTACATGCACTGGGAAACCAGAAAAATCTACATGACTCGCTTTATTTTGATATTCGGGAACCAAAGGTGTGTATCTCCGAGGTATACCTGTATTTGATAATAAGAAACATCACTTATGCTCAGTTTTAAAACTGCTTTGCACATTAAAAAAAGTGCTTCACAGCCCCCAGTATACAGACACGTTTAAAGAAAAACATGTTAAACTGATTGGAGTTCAAACTTGGCAAGATGATGGTGGCGGCCACAGTTGCTTTGCTTCAGAAACTTTCCACTGGAGTCAAAGCGACCTCTGGTGGCCAGGGGACAAAAGACTGCATTCAGGACGCTGGTGTTCAAGCTGGAAAGGCACAGGTGTGCAGGTGGGATGCCCTAGTGACGGACACATGAGGGCAGCACCCTTGACCGTGGCTGCGTTTGAGCCCTCCTGTGTGTTCAGGGTGACCTGGGTTCACTGATATCACGGAGAGGGCCGTACAGTGGGATGCCCGGTAGCCTGGGGCAAGGTATTCAACTTCTGTGTCTCTAAAGTGCCTGCTACGGTTAGCACAAGGGAACTCACTTGAGGAATCGCCTTTAAAAAATGATTTGGATCGCCAGCCCAGGTTTGATGCTTGATATAGGGTGCTCGGGGCTGGTGCACCAGGATGACCCAGAGAGATGGAATCGGGAGGGAGGTGGGAGGGGGGTTCTAGAAGGGGAACACATGTATACCCATGGCAGATTCATGTCAATGTATGGCAAAACCAACATGATAATGTAAAGAAAATAAATAAATTAGAAATTTTAAAAAAAATTTAATAAATTTAAAAAAATGATTTGGAAAACAGATGGTGTCCCCTTGACTAGTTTCTCTCTGATAGAGTCATTTTACTGTTGAGGGATTTATAGAATCCACAGCCATGGCCTATTCGAGGCCAGACAAAATTTCCACTGGGTGAGATGAACAGGAAATTGGCAGTTTTACGATGGAGGCAGGGCAGGTCTTGTGGGGCTTTCATCTCTAGAAATAGAAGAAGGGTGGGCTGGAAGAGCCACAGAGGGGGCCCAGGTGAAGCCGAGGAGGGCTGGCTTTGCACTCTGAAGCTGCATCCCTGTCTTTGTCCTCAAAATATCCTAGAAGAGCAAAAGGGGCTGTTAACTGGGGCACTTCCTGGAGTGAACTCCCTCAGGGGTGAAGAGGTCCTTTCTGAAGGACTCTTTTCTTCTGAGCCTTCTCAACATGTACAGACAGCATTTGAACTACATCCTGTGGAATTAAGGCTACAATGTGTCCTGCTTTTGGAAGCAGCATCTTGTGCAGAGAAAGGAGGCTCTTGTGGTTTCTAAGCAGATCTGTTTCAGATGGGTAACTCCTCAACAACTAGCCCAGCACCTGATATCGGTCATCTTTTCAGGGTATAAGGAGGACAAAAGATAAATCTGGATCCTGGTGCCCTGAATTCTTGAACTTTTGCCTTCATGAGCGCAGCTACCCGCTGTGAGCCCAAAGCGGGATCTGTCTAGGAGGCAGGAAGTAGGAGGGATATTTTGGCACCAGCTGAAGTTTAGGGCACAGGTCTCGTTATAGAAGTATCTTGTTAACTAAATGACGCCACGTCTAGGCTTTGTGTCTGTGGTCTGAGCCAGCTAGGAAGAGGCCAAGTAGCCTCTATGGCCGTTTCTCCCCACTAGTTGTGCGGTCATATCTCGGCCCTGCCAGGCTTGCCAGTTGCAAGGTGAGGATAGGAAAGGAAAGATGGATAAGTCACTGAGGTTAAAAGAGAGCATCTCTCTCTAAAGCTGGGAGTAGGGACTTTCCTGGCAGTCCAACTGGTTAAGAATCTGCCTTCCAGTGCAGGGGGTGTGGGTTCAATCCTTGGTCGGGGAACTAAGATCCTATATACTACGGAGCTACTGAGCCCGAGCACTCTAGAGCCCATACGCCACGAGGAAAGATCCCATGCGCCGCAACTAAGACCTGTGCGTGCGTGCTACCTCGCTTCAGTCCTGTCTGACTCTTTGCGACCCCGTGGACTATAACCCCCCGGGCTCCTCTGTCCATGGCATTCTCCAGGCAAGAATACCGGAGTGGGTTGTCATGCCCTCCTCCAGGGGAGTCTTCCTGACCCAGGGGTCGAAACCACATCTCAATGTCTCCTGCATTGGTAAATTGTTTGTTTACCACTAGCGCCACCTGGGAAGTCCCAACTGAGACCCAATGCAGCCAAATAAATAACAAAATAAATTTTAAGGGCTTCCCTGGTAGCCCAGTGGTTAAGAGTCTGCCTTGCAATGCAGGGGACACGGGTTCGATCTCTGGTCCGGGAAGATCCCACATGCCTTGGGCTGACTAAGCCCAGGTGCCTCGACTACTAAAGTCCGAGTGCCTAGAGCCTGTGCTATGCGAGTAGAGGCAGCCCCCACTCACCACAACCAGAGAGGGTCCAAGCACAGCAACGAAGACCCAGCATAGCCCCAAATAATAAATTTATTAATAACATAAACGTTATAAAAATAGGGATAAAACTGAGAGTAGGTTTGGGGAGCCACTCACCCTTGGCCTCTTTCTTCTGGGTCTTGCCCTGATTCCCACTGGCTTTTTAACAAGAAAAGAAGACTTCCCCTCCAGGCTCGATTGCACTATGGGGCCCCTCTTACCTCAACAGCCTCGTGGGAGACAAGACTGCCTGAAATGTAAAGAGAGGAATCCACAAGGAGGAGCTGTGACAACCACATCTCCTCAGAACGTCCTTGTACATTGTGTTGGTGGCACCCAAGGGTGCCCCTGGACTGACCCTTGGGAGCGAAACAGGAATGGGAAGGGTAGTGAGAAAGCCTTAGTACATATTGAATGATTGAAGAGGGAGGCAATGAACGAAGACCCTTTCTGAATTTACTCTCCAAAACCTTATAATCAAAGTTTGCTCCAAGGAACGCTAACATGATTTTAGGGAAAATTATAATGTGAAGCTTCTTTTAGTTCTTATCTTTTTTTTTTTTTAAATTTGGCTGTGCTGGGTCTTGGTTGCAGCATGCAGGAGCTTTTCAGTTTCGGCAGGCAAACTTAGTTGTGGCATGTGGGATCTAGTTCCCAGACCAGAGCTCGAACCCGGGTCCCTCGCATTGGGAGCTCGGAGTCTTAGCCACTGGACCACCAGAGAAGTCCTAAAGTCTGTGTTTATTCATGCCAGTGCACTTATTTAGGAAAGTGGTGAAGGCTTTTTTAAGCTTCAGAAAAGGTAAGACTCGTACCAGGCAAAATGATCACTTTAAATTGTTTTGTATACCATTTGAAGATGTTTGTGTGACCAGAATCACATACCTGTGGGATTGGGAGGTTCTTAAAGATACTTAATCCCTTTGCTAGGAAGTTATCTTATGGATATAGGAGCACACATGCACGGGGATAAAGGTACAAGGATGTCCATTTCCACATTGTTGGCAACAACAGTGATATATTTTTTAAGCCAGGAAACAAAATGTCAATCAGCAATCCACTTCTACCCTTTCAGACTGTTCAAATGTCTTAGTATGAGCAGGAATTCCTTATCATTTAAAAAAAAATCATCTCCTCTATCCTGACTGCTGAATGATGCCCACCAGCAGGTCATCTTGGCTGTCCTTGAACACTTCCAGTGATGGGAAGCTCACTGTTGTTTAACTATCAGACAGTGTTTTGACCAACAGCCCTAGGATAAGAATGGGTTCCTATTAAAGACATGATCCAAGTTTCCAGGGGGGGCTGGGTCTATCTTTAGGGCTCTGGAGCTGGAGAGCACATGATTTTGACAGCTAGTTCTTGGCATTTTTTCCATTTAAAAATTCTAGTGGAATATACAAATGAAAAATAATTGGGGGAAGAAGGTTCCCTGGCAAGAGCCTTCAGGATATTGAAAGAAGACAATAAAGGACTGTTCAGGATAACATTTTAAGGAGGATATTAACAGTCTATGTAACAAAAGAGCCTTCTTTCAAAGAACCTGATATGTCAATGGGGGTGGGGAGGATAACATACACACCCCAAATTAAAGCGCATACATGATTGCAAGCACTGTTACACACCAGGAAAAAGGAAGGTGAGTACTTGCCAAGTAGAGAGCGACGATGTTGACTAGATCCACTGGGAATCCATGGTGGAGCAAAGAGATGAGAAATGAGAAATGGGGTGTGGGGTAAGTGTGGGAGGATGGGAACATTTGGTGGGGAAGGAAATGAACAATGGAAAATGACAGGGACAGTGAAAAGGGGTGTCTGGGGAACCCTCTTTCCTTTTTTTGGCCATGCCGAGTGGCATGTGGGATCTTCCCCAACCAGGGATGGAACCCACGCCCCCTGCAGTCTTAACCACTGGACCACCAAGGAAGTCCCTCTTTTCTTTTCGAGGATGATGCCCAAAGGGAGAAGCACGTCCTACACAATGTGTCCCCGGGGGTCTTCTTGCAGGCCCCGGTGGCCAGTCCTGCGGATTCACCCAGGACAGGTCAATGTGCCTTGCCCCTTTCAGGTGTATGTTTCATAAAGATCCCAGTTCACCAGATCTGTGAACTGATAGGGTCTGGATTTTGCGCTGTGTGAAACAAGGAACGTTAAGGCCAAGGACTATTTTGGAATATTCTTTTTATTTATTATTAAAAAAAATTTTTTTTTACTTGCTTCTGTATCAAAAGTGAAAAAGCAATTTCAAGAGCCATAGACCTCACAAGTGGGGGTCCTGAGTGTGGCTACCACTGTCCAGTGCATCATGAAAAAAGAAAAAAAAACATACACACCAAGAAGGAAGATTTTTCACTGAAGGCACAGCAGGATGATTAGGGTTCTATTAGGTTACATTCATGCGACATCTATGTGCCATTCTTCAATAAATCGGTCTTCTCTCTGTACCCCCTCAGCTAGCTGGCTTTCAGAAAGATTATCTGCCGGAGGTAATTGAGCCCGAGCTCACTGTGTCTCTCATTCTCTCTCTCTCTCTCTCTCCTCTCATGTCCACCGCTCACACACAGCAGCCGGAAATGACACATTGAAGTGAGTCACCAGTGCGGCTGTGAGTCACCCTGTAATTGGGGAAAGTTCTGTCCTGCTAGGTCGTGGAGCCCCTTGCACTCCTGCTCCTAAATATATTGGAAAATTTTGAAGCCACCCCGTCTCCCTTCACCCGCCACATCTTTCGGTCTCTAAAAGTGAGCTGAAGTTGGATAGTCCTGCCAGGGAGGTGGCTCCATCGGGTGGAAAAATCGAGGAAAGGAGCGGCGCGGGGGCGTCGGGCCACCACCAGGTGGCACTGTGAGCCCCTTGAGGCTGGCCACCTGGTGGAGGGGAGGGACAGGCAAGAGGCTTCTCCTGAGACGCAGAGACACAGACCCCCCAAAGGGAATGCGGTGAACAAGTTTAAATAATATGCTTTCTCGGTAGACCTTTCTCTCTCCCAAGCACACAAGGACAAGGATGTGATAAATATTCAGGCACACCCCTGGCATCTCACCCTCCCCACCAGGAGATGGGAGCCAAGAACCAGGCACACACCTTGTCTCTCTCCTTCCGTTTCTGCAACATAAAGTTTGTGGGAAGCAGAAACCTGCTTCTCTGAGTAAACAAGACACTCCAAAGTAATATATGCACACTATTTCCTGGGGAAGGAGCAGCCAGGTCTGGGTGGGTCTCGAACCTCGGAGCTAGGGAAGGGTGGACCTTGGCATGAAAGGGTGTTTCTCGCCTTGGCCCTCTTGGGCCTGCTGCCAGCCTTCTCAGCAGCAGCAGACAGTGCAAGAGCGACGGCAACATGACTGGAACACACATTTCTAGCAAGCACATGAAAGCTCCTTCGTGTAAACCTTGTGGTTCCATCCTACCAGGGCCTCGGTGGGATCCAGGACCCAAGACCGAACAGGCAGAGCGACGGGCAGAAGCAGCTGGGCCAGCAGCCCTGGGAGTCCTGCAGTCCAGTTGGGAGGCCGGCTGGGTGTTATGCCTCCCAGGGTCTCCGTTGGAGGGTTTAACTCAATGGTCCTCTTTGCCCCTCCTGAGAGAGCCCAAAGTTAGGTCTAAGAGGCAGATTCGAAAGAATTTACCACGGGAAAAAAAAAAATGAACATCTTCTCTTTTTCCAGAAAAATGAATTAATAAAAATTCTTTGCTCTGGACTTTCTTCCTCTTGGACATCTCCAGTTTTGTCCCAGATGAAGGCTGCCTTCCCCATGATCAGGGCTCCATCACTTGGCCCATGAACAGGACAGTTCCTGAGGACGGAAGCATCACAAGAGATGAGAAGTGGGGGGAGGCGGGGGACAGCTCACCCGGCTCGGTGTTTACGGATGAACTGAGATAATGGGGACATGAGTGAGTGTTCAGAGGCACAGCTGCTCTAGTGACTAAGCTGGGACTGAGGGACAGATGAGCACCCTGTCTGGAGAGACAGCACTCCCCTCCAAGAAGTGGAAGGGGAACACAGCCGTGATTCGTTGCCTGGATCCTGAGGGAAGTGGGGGTGTCTACACCTGCCTGGATGGTACCTGAGTCCAGGAGAATGGGGAGGGGGGCCGAGAGTGGCGGGGTCTCTCGGGGCCCCAGCTCACCTGTGGGGTTGTGCCGCACCACGAAGAGGAAGGGTCTGTCCATGATGATCTCCTCGGGGGCCATTCGGGCTGAGACTATAAGGGCTGGAAGAGACAGGACAGAATCTTAGAACAGAGGGACATGGGCGCTGCGCCTGGATCCATCACAAGTGATCCAGTGACACCAGCGCTGGGGGTGGAGTAATTTGGGAGGCTTCGTCATTTCCTGGTGCGTGCGTGCGTGCTCAATCATATCCGACTCTTTGCAACCCCATGGGCTGTAGCCCACCAGGCTCCTGTTTCCATGGGATTTTCCAGGCCAGAATCCTGGAGTGGGTTGCCTAGGAAAGATCTTCCCAGTCCAAGTATCGAACCTGTGTCTCCAGCATTGGCAGGCAGATACTTTACCACTGTGCCATCTGGGAAGCCAAACAATCATAGCAGGGACTTCCTTGGTGGCACAGTGGATAAGAATCTGCCTGCCAAGGCAGGGGACATGGGTTTGATCCCTGGTTTGGGAGCAACTGAGCTCATGTGCCACCACCACTGAGCCCGTAATGTGAGCCCTAAAAGTGTCAGGATGTCGTCTAAGGCAGTTGGGTAGAGATCTAGCAGCTAGTCGCTCGAGTAGGAAAAGTGAAAGTCGCTCAGTCATGTCTGACTCTTTTCTCCAGGCCAGAAAACTGGAGTGGGTAGCCTTTCCCTTCTCCAGGGGATCTTCCCAACCCAGGGATCGAACCCAGGTCTCCTGCATTGCAGGCCACTCAAGGGAAGCCCACTCACTCGAAGGCAGGTTTATCCAAACTCTTTCAAGGTATGTCGGAAGCAAGTGCCTTTAAGTCAACTGGCCACTCTGAGAGCAAGCCAGGACCTCCCATTCAGGGGGACTTCAGAGCCAGTGGGGAGCGAAAGGGGTCCGGGGAAAGCAGGCCCATTTTCTAGTGGGATCAGGTAGTGCCCTCGATACAGGAAGCCATGTTCTACCACGAGAGGCCTAATGGATAGACCAGGGCAGCAGGGTCTTCCCGGTGCACCCCGGGAGTGGGTACCAGATCATGGCCCCTCGTGGAAGCCTAGGGCTGAGACTCGCCAGGCCTCACCTGAGCCTGACTCACCTGTAGAGGAGGACGCCAGCGTGCCGCTTTCATTCACCTCGATCTTCACTTTCTGCAGCGCCTGCGACACGTATAGAGACTCTTTATCTGAAATGGAGGTGGACCCCAGAGCACATTAGCCTTGGTCCTCAGGGGTTGGGGGGGAAGCTCCTCTGTCCTCCGGGGGAACCCACTGTCCACGAGGGGAAGAAAGGGAAAGGGAAACCTCTTACCTGAAAGACTGGAAAAGTCCGCCTGGCTTGGCCTAAACATGTCGGTCATTCCCAAGTTCTCCAGGGGCCTCCTGAGGTCAATTTCAGTCTCCAGGGAGAACCTGCAGACAGCAGCAGGACACAGCTCCAGCTCAGGCCACCTCTAGCCTTACCGGGTGTCCCTGCCCCCCTACACACACAGACCGACAAGAGGGCGACTGATGTGAATGCAAAAGTGCGAGGCTTGTTTTTCTTTCAAAGCTGTTGGCAAGGTCTCTCTCCTTGCTGGGAAGATTCTGATACTAATGAACATTTCTTCTGCAAGCTCCCCACCCCCTCGAACCTCTGACTAATTACTGTCCTCAAATGAAGCAGCAGTTGCAGCACAATTGTGTCCAGTCTGACAGGGGTGGGAGGGGGGAAGGGTAAATTCCCCTGCAAAGGCTGTCTGAACAGAAATCTGGTCTGTAGCTTGTGTTTCTGAGAGTTGAGCCCAAAGAGGACTCCAGCAGCGAGGCTTTGGGGAGCTTGCTCTGCCTCCCACCAGGGCGCGACTAATTACCTCCGTTCTTTGAGAGAGAGAGGGCGTGCTAACCAACTAAATTGTCCTCTCTCCCTAAGCCTGGCATTATGGCATCTGGAAATGTGGGGTGGGCATAGTGAGAGGCTTCCCCACAATTCTGGAATGGACCCAGCCTCAGCTTCCAGCACCCTCTTCACTTCTGCAGAATTTTTAAAATCTGCTTCATGGCAAGCCAGCTAGAAGCCAGAGTTCAGGCTGGCTTCATCCACACAAGTGATTCCTTTTGTCTCCACTGTGTGGATGCTGACTTGAAGAGATGGAGGTGGGAGTGAGGGGTGTTCATAAAAGGGTGAGGACCAATGTATTCCCCATCCCCCCACCTCCCATCATCTCTCCCGCTCTTCCTCTGGCTAGCTTTTGCTGGGTATTCAGGGGGTGGTGGGCGTGGCATGGTCTCGAAAAGCTCCCTCCCGCTGCCCTCTACCGCAAGAGGGAAGATGAGCGGAATCTTAATCAAACCCAGGCCAGAGTGTGTCCCATCTGCACCCACGCAGCAGCTCGCTGCCCTGCAAAAGTCAGGTTTGGGAAACTCCACATGGGACAGGGGGTGGGGGTGGCAACAGCAGGGAACCAGAGGAGGGGGTGGGAGGGTGGCAGAGGGGACTAGAGCAAGCGGTGGCTTACTTGGGCAGAACCAGGAGGCGGGTCAGCCTGGTCATATTCCCTTTCCACTGGCTGATGAGCTCAGCATCCAGAATGCTGGTGAGGGCAGAGAGCGGCACCTCTTTTTCATAGGGGGCAGCAATGAACATGCTGAGAGTGTTCCCATGGTAGGGCAATTCCAGGATGTCGTAGTAACGGCCGTCGGGGGTGGTAAACTCAGCTGGGAAAGACACCAAGATGGAGCGTTGGCAATAACTCCAGCTCCTGTTGATTCTAACCAGGCGTTGGCTTTGCCTTTAGTCCTCCCGGCCCCTCCACTCTCTCTGGCAGCCAGCTCTCCATCCTGGCTTTTGAGACTCCCCACCCACCTGTCACCATCACCACCACTCCCCTGGTCAGTGTTTTTATTTCCATTTGCTTTCTCTTCTGCCAACTCACACTGTCTTCTGGGGGTTCTCTGCCTCTGGTTGGCCTTCTTTACCTTCACACCCTTCTCCCCAGTCTCCAGCTATTAATTCATTCCAATCCCTACCTCCTGAATCTCAGCCTTCACATAGCTCTTCCCCAGGAGGATTTGGGAAGCCCAGGTTATTACACCAGAACCACATGAAGATGAGAGATGATATCAAGTGGTCAAGTGGGATCCTAAGCTAATTTCTGGATTTCAGCTTCATCTTGCACAAGATACAAGCAACTTTCTGCTGTTCCAATAATCCCCGTGTCTCCTACTTGGGAAGTCTGTCTTAGCTGGGATATGTTCTAGGGTTCCTCCTCTCTTGGAGGGGACTACCCCAGGGATGAGGTTTAGTCACTGTGGGACCTGGGGAAGGGAGGGTCTTGTACTTACTATAGTTGAACTTGTTGGTCTGAGCCATCATGGGCACAGAGACAGTGCTGCCATCAGACTTGTGGAAGAGGCGGTGGTGGGTGCCCAGCTCTGGGAAGGGCATTTTCCACTGGCCATTGAAGTAGAGGGCGTTTACCAGGACCAGGCGTGTCAGCTGGTCCACAGCCCCTTCACCAAGTAAGTCACTGATCATGCCTATGGGAAATCAAGGTGATCAGGAGGCTGGATATTGTTTTAATCCTTTTAGATGGCTCCCTTTAGCTCCCAGTCCTCAAATGGATGTGTGTCAGAAGGGATTCCATCAGAAGACAGACCGGGTAAGGTTTAATGAACCAGTCTAGCTGCTTTCAACCCGTTCCATCTTCCTAAGTGTCTCAGAAAACCTTCCAGCTCACCGTACTGTCCTGGTCCTGGGATCCTATCCAGGATTAGGCCTGGAAATGTAAGTCTCCTCTTACTTTGCTCCCTAAGCTGTAATCCTGAAGGGCTGTGTTTGCCCCCTGCCATGGGTTATTGCTATTCTCATAACATCTCACAGTACTTTTTAGGGATGCCTTTAGAGGTGGTTCAGAGGGCAAGTCTAATTATGGAAAAAACAAGATGCTTCGATTCTTAAAGCGTTTGACCTTCTGTCTACAGAGCAGAAGGTGCTGGAAGGGAGGGGTCAGGATGCTTGAGACTTGAATCCCAATCTCTGCAGGCCCTTGGGACTGGCCTCCTTTCTCTGCCTGCTCACCTTTTGTGTGTCTTTTCACCCAGTCATTGACAATGAACCTGGCTCTCTCCACCTCAGAGAAGTCCACCTGCTTGACCGTGGTTCGGAACAGCCTGAAGAAGTTGGGCATGAAACCATGGACCAGCTCTAGGTCCCGCTGCACGAAGATGGCATCAGCCGTGCTGATCTCATCCTTGTTCCATGGCCCCATGAGCTCCTTGTACAGTCGGTGGAGGGCAGGGGCCATGCCCTTCTCTGGGTCAAAACAGGGAGGAAAAGACATATTAAGCTCCTCTCGAACCCAGGGCTCCCAGCAAGGCCAACTTCCCCCAGACCTGCCCACATGGACAGGACTCTTCTGCTCCCCCAAGGGTCTCTGAAGGAAGATTTCATTCCAAATCTTAATGTCTCCTACATCTCCCTCTTTTCCTCAAAATATCACAGGTCCTAACCCTTGCTTTGGCTTAGTTTTTAAGTTATAAACCCTAACCTTCTTTTAATAACAGTAATAGTTATGCTAGGTAGGCCTTTCACATGCGTCATTTTGGAGTTAATCCTTACAACAGCCCCATGTGGTAGATACTCTGATTGTCCCCATTTTGCAGATGAGAAAACTGAGGTTGAGAGGGGTTAAAGATCACAAAGTGCATGAGTAGTGAGGCAGGGCCATTTTACACCAGATCCACTGGCTCACACACCTTGTGACTAGCCAAGAGCCAAGTGACACAGGATGTGGTGGGAAGAAGATGCAGTGGTCCATCCCTGTGGGCTGGCAGGACAGAAGTTGGCTCACTAAGCCAGGGTCAGCCCTGCCTCTGCTTCTGGTCAGTTATACCCCTGTCCTGGGAAGACTCCCTGAGTGCCCGCCTCTCTCTCTGCCCCGTCGTCTCTCACCTTCAATCTTGAATCGCATTGCCTCTTGGATCTGCTGTCGGGTTTCTCCTCCTGTGGTCAGCTGCAGCATGGCCAGGACTGAGGCCACCCCATAGGGTGAGAAAACCACGTTGCGGTCCTTGGAGCTCTGCACCACTCGCTGAAACACCTTCACTCCAAAGTCTGTGGCCAGGCTTGCCGCCAGAGACTCGTGCTGGGGGGAGGCAGACCCTTCACCAAAGATGAGGGCCAGGCCCAGGGTGAGGCAGGCAAAGACCGGAGACCTCCACATCCTGGAATCAGTGGGAAAAGACTGGGTGAAGTGGATAGTTCTGAAAGGACAGAGAGGGAGGAGGGGTGATGGCAGCCCAGCCACGGCCAGGCTCCCATGTTTGCCACTGGCATGTGATACGTGAACAAGTGGGCAAGACAGAAACCGCGGTGGGTTCAGATCCTGAGTCTGTTCCCCTCTGTCTCAGCCCTGGAGAATCTTGAGTGTGTTTTCACCTGTGGGAATCTGGAGCCCGGTGGCATCTCCCTTCCCTTCCAGGAGGCTGGAATGCTAAACTATAATAACATCTGTGATTTACACGATGCTTCCTAATTCTTTTATAATGCTTTCAAAATCGTTGTTTTATTCAAGTTAGCAGGCATGAAAAATCCCTTTCCTGAGCTGGGAAGAGGGGAATGTCTTCCATGGAGAGGGTCCTAGAGAGGCGAGGCCCTTGTTTCTGGGTGGTGGGATTGTTGGGGCGTCCTGACCATCTTCCCCTCTCCCCTGTGATCACGACTGTAATGGGGGTAGACTCAGGGCTGCAGGTCTCCGGGTCGGGGGAAGAAAGAGGAACCCTGGGGACCATGGACAGAAGGGACTCTGCAGGCGGGAGCTCTCTGCCTTAGCCGGAGGTACACAGATGGAGAGGGTTCGCTTTGCTCTTACCTGAATTTCTCAAAGTGCCTTGGGATGGGCGGTTTGTTCCTGCTGCTGCGGCGGGTGTTGATGGTGGTAGCCCTTCCTCCACTGGAGAGGGGGTGTGGTTCTCTGGACCGTGCTCTTGGCCCTTCACCCAGACGCAGCTCTGCTCCACTACAGGCTGCTGCTTCCCTTTATACCAGCTGTGAGCCGGAAGTTGATTAACTCATAGTCCGGCCCCGCCCACTTTTTTGGCTGTCTGAACAGCGGGCCACCCTGGGGGCCCCCTCAGCGCTTCCCTCTGTGGGGCTTGCTGAGGCATCCGTGTGTGTACGTGAGAGAAAGAGAGAGGGCTCTGGAACAATTGAGCCAACCCTGGTTGCCTGGGCCCCAGGGCCACCCTTGATCTTGCTGCCCTCGGTCTCAGGATGTTAAGCCAGCTTGACCCCTGGCACCCAGTGTTTACCTTCCCCAGAGCTCAGCGTGGGGAGAGTTTACACTTCCTCTTTGTCCTTGGGAGAATCGGATCAGTGGACAGTTATCAAAGAAGCTCAAGATCCTGAAAATTCCTTGTCCATCAGCCCTGTGCGCTGGTTAAACTGGGAAGAACACCCCGCCCTGCTTTTGGCCGCATCCCAGAAGCCAGAGGGCACAGAGTATGCCTTGTTGATTGTCTGGGACATGAGGATTCCCTCCCGTCTTTCTCTCTTTTCTGCCAAGTGCCTGCCCGCCCGCCTGCTGTCGGGTGATGCACGGCTGACTCCCCCACGTGTCCAGACTCTCCTGGTGCCCCGGGGGCTCTCTTTGTGTCAACACCTCTGTCTGGCTGGGTTTTGAGGTGTGCTGGGTGGGGTGCTGGTTTACCCGGGCAGAAGGGTAAGGCCTTGGCAGGGAATCAGGAGCTCGGTGTGTAGGTTTCATCTCTCTGAACTGCCTGCTGCGGCTGCGGAGGAATGCTCCTGAACCTTTTCCTCCAGATGCAGACGTTTGGAGGGCTGGAGTGGCAAGAAGAGAGATGAGATTAAGAGCGTTAATTCATGGCAGGGTGTGTGGAGTGTGCTGCTAGGGCACTGGAGTTTGGCGTGGAAAAGTGACCCAAGCATTCTAGAGATGATGGGTGTTGGCTAGAGGCTAGCAAGTAGGACTGGGCTGCTGTGTTTAGGGCTCTGGTGGGGTCAGGCACCCTTGGCTGTGTAGCCGGATGTCATGGACAGAGTGAGGCTGAAGGGGTCCTGGGGGTCTGGGTGGCCCTGACTTGAGGGTCCACACACTGTCATGCTTTGTGTGGGTGGTGGGATTCAACTGGGGGTATCCATGGAAATGGCTGACAGCAGCATCACAGGAAGCTGAAGTGGGTGGATGTGTTGGGATGTTTGTTTTGGATTTTTTCAGTAAACAGATACCAAGGGCAACCACAGCTGGAGGGCTTTCCCATTTTCACTCTGCCTCCGCCTTTGTTTTCTCCGTTGCTCCTGGGATCCAGGTGGGGGTGTGGGTAGCAGGGAGAGAAGGGGAAACCTCAGCTGGAAAGTTAGGGTCACTGACCTGTTCCCAGGACCCAGACTGCATCTGTCACTAATTCTTGTTTATGTCTTCTTTTCTTAGTCTGGTTCAGAGTCCCTGAGAAAGTGGTTAGCCGTGAGGAGGAAGAGCAGTTATGTCTGCTGTCTCTCGGATGGAGAAAGCAGAAGCCCAGTCCCCAAGCCATCTCCGACTCCCAGAAAGGCCCCAGTGACTTGCCCTCCACCCTTGGGGGCCACAGGGGGACAGGGACCTGGGAGTCTGGGTTGGGAGTGCCAAGCCCCAAGTTGGAAGAGCAGAGGGTCCAGAGGCAGCAGGACCGGCCTCCCCAGCCATTCAGCTGAGCCTCATTCCTCCCTCCGTGGGCTAGTTTTCTCTCCTTGCCAGGCCTCAGCCACAGGGCCCTGCTGTTTTCTGGGGCCACCTGGGCCCTGCCAAGGACGTGACCACTTCTGTCCCCATCCTTGAACCTGAATGATTCTGAGCTCCTTCCAGAAAAGCCATTCTGTTCCTGGGCAGCACCTGGGAGCAGCTCTGTGTCCTGCTGGGGAGAGAAGGGGCACATGTTTTACTTTGGAAACAGAAAGAGCTGACTTGCTAAAGGGTTGTTTCCCAAACCGGGGAAACCTGCTAAGTGTTTGGGTGTGGATTAGAAGCACAGGCAAAGTCTAGTCGAACTGGGTCCCATGCTGGGTTTTCTGATGGTTTCCTTCTGTCTTTCTGAGCAGCGGGGGCCGCCATATGATCTGAACTCAGACTTGACTGTGGCCCCTGCCGTTCCTCTCTGTGAAATGGCCTCACCTCCCTGAGGAGACCTTCCCCACCCCAGGGGCAGCCCGATCTCGCACTGTCCCAAAGCAGTGCGTGCATGAATGCTCAGTCGCTTCAGTTGTGTCTGACTCTGCGACCCCATGGAGCCCTTCAGGCTCCTCTGTCCATGGGATTCTCCAGGCAAGAATGCTGGAGTGGGTTGCCATGCCCTCCTCCAGGGGATCTTCCTGACCCAGGGATCAAACTCGCATCCCCTGACACTCTTGTGTTGCAGGCGAATTCTTTACCACTGAGCCATCAAGGAAGCAGGCCCTAAAGCAGGCCTCCCGCAATATTCTCCTCAGAACCTAGCCTGACTCAAAGGGGTGTCACTTTCTATCCTTTCCCTGATCCCCCAAACGGCCGTGACCCCATCACTTCTTTTAAGCCTTGGCTCTTTTGTAAGGGGTCAAAAGTCCCTGCTGTTGAAATAACTGGATCTCTGATTTCCGGAGGATCAGAGATAAGAGGATGAGTTACTTGGCTGTGGATTTCTCGGGGAAGTTCCAGTTGTAGCTAACTAGGAAAGTTGTTTCCAACTGCTCTTCGGCAGGTGGCTCGTGACAAGACCAGACTCAACACTTTCCGTGACTGTCCCCAGGCCCGCCCCCACCCCTTCCCACCCCGGCAACCCTGGTTCCGGTGTTGCCTGGGATCTCCCCTCCAGCTCTTCATCTCCTGCCCTCTGGCTGCCCTCTTTGCTCTCTGCTCTTCCTCTTTCCCCCTTTGCTCTCTGAGTCCCAGCCACCCTTTCTCTGCCTCCGAGACTCCCCTCCTCTTACCTCTTCTGCTCACTCCTGCATCTACTGGGGCTGCCCCACCCCCGCCCCGTCCTGGGTGGTCTCCTCTAGTCTCTTCCCGTTCTCCCACTCTGCTCTCGTGACTCAGTCCCTCTTTCCCTCTCCCTCTCTCTCGTGTGCAGAATCCCTTTTACAGTCAAAGGCTCTGCTCCAGGCCTTCCTGTGGGGAGAGGAGGGGCCTCCCCTCAGTTACACAGGCTCCCTGGAATGTTGGACCCAGCCTCCCGATTCTTGGTGATTTCACTGGGAGAGCTGGGGGTGGCAGGAGGCTGGGGTCCTGCTAATTCACAGCGCTATTTCTGGCCTGGTTGCTCTCCAAACATCACAAGGCCCAAAATAGCCTATGTTTGGGCTGGGCTCTCGTCAGCCCCCCTCTGCCCGCTTCGTAAGAGTGAGCAGAGGCCAGGGCTCTGTGTCAGCCTCTTCGCGTTGAAGATCACAGCCCTGGGACAGGCTCAGCCCGTCCAGGGTCCCTGCTCACAGCGGCACCAAGCCTGACTTGCCCCCTCTGTTCGAGTCCATGGAGCCCCTCTCCTTTCTGCCTTCTCGGGTCCCCACCGTCTATTTTACGTTCCCAAAACAGGAAAACCTGCATACCTCCGCCATGGGAAGCTTTTTTTCTCCACTTACACGTCACAGAGTCTCGGAGCAGGAGGGCTCCAAGAGCTACCTGGTCCGGTCCTTTGAATCTGCAGGTGAGAGACCCGAGGCCCAGAGAAGCTGTGTGATATGTGTGAGGCCACACAGCGACCTCCCATAAGTAAGAGAATGGTGGTGCCCATTGGCCTGGCTGGTCTGGGCGCTGACACTCAGCTAGTTATGTCAAAACTGAACTTGGCGAGCCTCGGGGTTCTTATGCGTGGGTAGGCAGCAGCAGGTAGGTAGACAGAAGTTTTTAGTTAGACAGACACCAATTCCCACCCTTCGGGGTTGTTGTGAAGATTAAATAAAATACTGTCTGGCATGTTCCAGTCTCTCACTTAGTGGCAGCCGCTCCCAGTTGGGGCAGAAGCACGACAGAAACCCAGACAACTTGAGCTGTTAATTCTTGCCTTAGGCCAGCACCTGGGTTACATAGTTTGACTTCTCTCAGTGATAAGCAGAGTGGATGGATTGCCTTTGGAAGTGGACTGGCTGGTTACCCAAGAGCAAGGCTGCCAGCCCTTCTGTCCATTTCAGGCCAGATCCCAGTTTCATGTGGGTCCTAACATGCTCACCACTGGCTGATTTTGCAAGCGTTATTATTTTTTTAAATTGTTTATTTATTTTTGGCTGTGCTGGGTCTTCGCTGCTGTGCGGGCTTCTTTTGCTCTACTTGTGACAAAGTGGGGGCTACTCTCTGGTTGGGGTGCGTGGGCTTCTCATTGTGGTGGCTTCTCTTGTGCAGCACGGGCTCCAGGACACATGTGCTCAGTAGCTGTGGCGCGCGGGCTCCAGGAGTTGTGGTGCACGGGCTTAGCTGCTCTGTAACATCTGAGATCTTAGTTCTCAGACCAGGAGATGAATGTGTGTCCCCTGCATTGGGAGGCAGATTCTAAGCCACTAGGCCATCAGGGAAGCTCCCTTTCAGGTTTTAGATCCTGGGAAGATTTTCCTCTCTGGGCTGCAGGGTCACATGTGGACCCCACGGATACGTGACCCATGTCTTGAACCCTCCAGCATACCAGGAAGGAGGGGCTTGTTTTATCAGCTGCCAAAAGTTAGGCTGAGTTTGAGCCACTCTTCTAGTCCTGGTTCTCTGGCCCCTTCTCTGCCACCCATGCCCCCTGTGTCTTGTTGATCCCTCTCTGACACCCCATGACAACTGAACTGCTTTTACACGAATGCCCTTGCCTTACCATGCTCATCCTTCACTTTGCTGTGGCCATCGCCGCGTCTCATGTGTCCTCATTTGTCTGGGGGAAGGTCACTGGGGGGCAGTATGCTCTTGGAAGGGCCTCTAACAATGCGTTCAATGAGCCGCAGAGAGCCTCCCCAGCCCCCAGGGCAAGTTAGAGCCTGTTCTCTTGGGAGGAAGTAGCAGAGAGAGTAAGTGGGACCCAGTGTGGTCACAGGAGGAAGTCTGGGGCAGATGACAGGAGCGATTTCTGGGGTAGGTGTCCCTGCAAAACTCACCAGTGGCAGTCAGAATGAGGTAGCACAGGGCTGGGAGCCCCCCACCCCCACCAAGGGCCACCCTAGCCTGATCCTAACCCTCCTCCTACCACGTACTCTGAGGTCTAACTCTGATTCACTTCTTTCCTCTTTACCAGAACTCGTTCCCATTCCCTGCATTCCTGAGCCTCCCTTTAGCACTTTCTCTGGACACATCCTGTTTCGTTTTACCCTGCCTGCTATGTGAGTCTTCCCCAAAACGCCCAGTTATTGACAATCAATACTTCGTGATTTGATTCAGAGAAACACAGGATTCTTCCTTCCCCGAAGGCGCAGACCCGTGTCCTGGGACAGATTAACATATGTGCAATGATTAAATTAGAACCATCTGTCAAACCATCTGTATACAAAGCAGTAAGACTCGGGCTATCACAGTGTAGCTCTGAATGTGGAGGGAGGGCTTCCTGGAGGAAGAGGGACTGATGCTGGGTTGTGAGGGAGAAGCAGAAGGCAGCACAGTTCGGGTGGGTCAGAGGGCAGGTCACAGGGCCCAGGTCAGGAAGGGGTGTCAATGTTCCCATCCCCTCTCCACTTGCCCCCATCTCTGGGCAGCAACCCTTTCTGCTGGGGCATCCTATCTCCGTCATGCTCTCTTCATGGGCTTTTGTGTTCTGCTAGGTCTGCTCCTTCTGTGGCCTCCCCACCAAGGTTCTTGAAGTAGATGCTGCTGCTCGAATCTGCATCCTCGCTCTGGACACAACCAGTTTACTGAGCTAGGCAGACGCCCAGAGAGACGGTGACCCTGGGTCATTGGGGAACCTGTGGGTGGCGGAGGTCCCAGGAATGAAGCAACCCAGTGATGCAACACAGATGGAATTTGCTTTTGGGGAGCCAGGGACGTCCTAAGTCGCAGACCATTCCTTCTCTCTTACTTCCTCACCGTATGAAAGCAGGCCTTCTCTACGTGTCTCTTTATCTGAGTCACCCAGGGCGGCTTCGGCTGGCTTGGCGAGCAAGACGGCAGTGGGGCTGTTGGCTTGCTTGGATCAGTTAGGGCCCAGAACCCTTCCCATGCCCTCCTGGGTCATTTGGCAACTGAAAGCGCTGGTGGGGAGTGACGCAGAGTGTGAAGGAAGGGGAACAGAAGGACCTTAGTGTGGTCGGGGGCTGGGGGTAAGGGTAAGGGGACAACTGCCTTCCCCTCCACCAGCTCAGCTTCATTCAGGAGCTTCTCTGGGTCTCTTCTGGGACGTGTTTGATGTGGCATGCAGAGGTGCTTTCAAGGCAGTCACTGTCTTAAGCAACACTTTCTATGCCCTTGTAGGCTGGAGGCCACCTAGAAATGCTTCCTGCCTCTGCCCACCCCCCACTTTGAGCCCTGGTTTCCTGACCCCACTCCCTTCTCCAGAGCACCTAGTCACTGCTTCTGTCCCTCACAGCTCCCTCGGGAGTCCTGCTTTTTCTCTCCCAGATCGTGGTTGCTGCCTCCATTGACTTCAGAGAGCCTGTGCTGATTGGGAAAGGAGTCCCAAGGAAGTCCATCACTGGAAGATTCCCCTTCCCTTCCTGCTGAGTACAATCAGGGCTCTGTATCTGTAGGTTCTGCATGTCTGGATGCAACCAACCAATCACATCACAGTTGGTTGAATCCCCAGATGCAAGATTCGCAGATGCAGTACCTGCGTATACAAAGGGCAGAGCAGGAGGTCACCCAGTCACATCCTACTCTTTACGACCCCATGGACTGCTGCACGCCAGGCCTCCCTGTCCGTCATCATCTCCTGGAGTCTGCCCAAGTTCATGTTCATTGTATCAGTGATGCTGTCTAGCCATCTCATCCTCTGATGCCCTCTTCTCCTTCTGCCCTCAATCTTTCCCAGCATCAACGACTTTTCCAGTGAGTTGTCTGTTCGCATCAGATGATCACAATGCCGGAGCTTCAGCTTTAGCATCAGTCCTTCCAACAAATATTCAGGGCCGTTTTCCTTAAGATTGGTTTGATCTCCTTGCTATCCAAGGGACTTTCAGGAGTCTTCTCCAGTTTGAAGGCATCAACTCTTTGGCATTCTGCCTTCTGTACAGCCCAGCTCTCACAACCAGAAGCCTTGACTATATGGACCTTTGTCGGCAGAGTAATGTCTCTGTTTTTCAACACACTGTCTATGTCTGCGATCGCTTTCCTGCCGAGAAGCAATTGTCTTCTGATTTCATGGCTGCAGTCACCATCTGCAGTGATTTTGGAGCCTAAGAAAAGGAAATCTTCCATCTTTTCCCTTTGTATTTGCCACACAGTAATGAGGCCAGATGCCATGATCTTAGTTTTTGCTTTTTTTAATATTTATTCTTAAATTGGCTCTTTCACTCTCCTCCTTCACCCTCATCAAGAGGCTACGCCATTGTATATAAGGGTCTAACAAGTCTACAGGCTTCCCAGGTGGCTCAGCTGGTAAAGAATCTGCCTGCAATGCAGGAGACCTGGATTTGATTCCTGGGCCAGGAAGATCCCCTGGAGAAGGGATAGGCTACCTCCTCCAATGTTCTTGGGCTTTCTTGGTGACTCAAATGGTAAAGAATCTGCCTGCAGTGCAGGAGACCTGGGTTTGATCCCTGGGACTGGAGGATCTCCTGGAGAAGGAAATAGCTACCCACTCCAGTATTCATGCCTGGAAAATCCCGTGAATAGAGGAGTCTGGTGGGCTGCAGTCCATGGGGTTGCAAAGAGTCAGGCACCACTGAACAGCAGGCCCTTGAAACCCATACCCTGCGGAAACCAAAGGAAAACTGTGTTCAGTCATACTTTTATGAGCCACAAGTGTTTGCTCTCAGGATTCTCCAGGGGTCATCACTGTGACCAGACAGTCAGGCTTAGCTGTCTGTGTGGTCCTGAGCAAATCATTTTCCCTCCAGAGTGCCTCAGTCTCCCTAGACAGACACTATGGGTCTGAACAAGATGCTTTCTATAAAAAGAGGCAGACGTGGCCTGAGGAAAAGCAGGAGACTCTGGGCAATGTCTTTTTCTTTTAAACTTTATTTTGTATTGGGGTGTGCTTGCTAAGTCGCTTCAGTTGTGTCTGACTCTTTGCGACCCTATGGACTGTAGCCCTTCAGGCTCCTCTGTCCATGGGATTCTCCAGCAAGAGTCCTGGAGTGGGTTGCCATGCCCTCCTCCAGGGGATCTTCCTGACGCAGAGATCAACCCCACGTCTCTTACATCTCCTGCATTGGCAGGCGAGTTCTTTACCACTTGTGTCACCCGGGAAGCCCCTGTATTGGGTCTATAGCCGATTAACAGCGTTGTGATAATTTCAAGTGGACAGCAAAGGGACTCAGCCATACACATATATGTATCCATTCTCCCCTTCAAACTCCCATGCCATCCAGATGGGCTGGGCAACTTCTTTTACTCTCCAGAATCTTACTTTTGTCTTCTGCAAAAAGGGGGAAATGATCCACTTTCATAACTATCTTATTAGAGTTTCAAAAGATGATGTGAATGAAACGGCCAATTGTATCTCCCCTTAGGAAAACGCAATCAGTAGGCTTCAGCTAACTTTAAAAAATGCGTGTGTGTCTTCCCTTGAGCCCCTTGATTTCCTGAGGGTAGAGATCAGGACCCCTGTGATAGAAGAGATTAGCTAATCAGGCCTTCAGGGAAGAAGCCCTGAAACTCAGCAGGTGGGGCTGGGGCCCTGGGACAAAGAAGGCCCATGTCTGGCTCTGGCAGGGTAGGACCAGACTTCCCGCAGATGCTCTAAAAAGGCATCTTTACTGAGCTAAGAAATTCGATCTACAGCAGATGCTCAGAGCTGGCAAAATGCTTGCTGTCTCTCCTATTACCAGGACCCAGAATTATAACACGGCTTCCTCCTGAGTCCCTTGCAGTGGGGGGTTGTGGGGGGGTAGGGAGGTGTGTTTGCTCTGCCCCCAACTCCCATCTGTGTCAGGAACTAACAGGGCTCTGTGAGCAAAGGCTGATGCAGGCTAACAAGTAACTGTTATTCACATCACAGCTCTGCCTGGGAGGAGGGGCTGGGTTGCTGGAGTGGGGGGAGCTGAGGTGGCAGATATGAGGTGGCTCAGACCTGACAAAGGCTCTGGGGCCCCTTCTGCTTCATGGCTGGAAGGCCAGGTGGACCTGGGCTGCATTTAACATTCAGGCTCTTTCCTGGAACTGGCCTGTGGGCTAGGGCCTAGGTCAGGAGAGGGGAGGTGTGAGGCATACCCCCCACACACCCCTTCCCCACCTCCCCACCTTGCACAACCCCACAGGAAGTGCCATGGGCAGAGGAGTTGGCCCAAGTTGGGCAACTGCCTGCCCCCACCACCCACGCCCTCACCCCTTATGCCATATCCTGAGACCACCTTGGAGATTAGCCTCAGCTTAGTCTGACTGTCTGGGCTCCCTGCCTTCCTTGGGGCCAGGGGTCTTGTACTCAATCCAGGGAGGAACTAAATTGGGAGTGGGAAGTCCAAGGTTGTAGGGTCTGTCCCCATCTGTGTGGACCCTCCCCATGCATCCACTCCAGGCTTCCTCATTGGGCTTCATTGCCCACCTCAGTGGGGAGGGCTTGTCTTCCCATGGACTGGCCACCCACCATGGACACACTGCCCATGGTGAACAGGCCACCCACAGCAGACACGCTGCCCATGGGGGAGACACCACCCACAGTGGATGCACAACCCGTGGGATACACACCGCAGGCCCCACAGAAGAGGCCTGAGGCTCTGACCAAAGAGCTTCCCACTTCCTGCCTCCACCCTTTGCATCCTCAGCTACTGTCCTCTCCATGAATGGCCGAGGTCCTGGCCGGTAGCCAGCGCTGTCTGGACAGGAGGAAACCAGGATGTGAGGAATGGCGGCGGCAGGAGGGACGCAAAACACTGAGTCCTCAAGAGCAGAAATTCCACCGGAAAGAAAACAATGCACGGGGGACAGAGTCACCTTCCAGGAGCAAGGGGGCAAGGAAAGGGACTGGGCTTTCCTGCCCCAATCAGGTAAACAACCCTGGGGAAAACCCAGTGTGAATTGTCTTCCAGGTGTGGGCACTGGAGTAGAAGGCCAGAGATCTGGGTCCTGCTTTGGAGCAACTGGGAGAAATGGTCCCTGCTTCCTTTCCCCAGATGAGCTCCTGGGGTAGGGGTACAGGGTCTCCTGCCAAGGTCAGGAGGATCCCAGGAGAACCAAAGGAGCATCTGGTAGAGAAGCCACTGATACAGGGACAGCCACACCGAATGGCCAGGTGGCTGCTGGAAATCAAGTAAGACAATTCTAGATTCTAAGGCAGGATTTGCAGAAGCTGGAACCTGCAGGAACTTCACTGGGGATGAATGAGGTCATGGACAGATTAGGGTGGAAGCCAGCCTCGAGTCCCCCACTGTTAGGGGAAGTACGCTGATTGAAACCACCCACCCTGACCAGACAGCATAGTAACCATTTGTGTGAATTATTTTACAACAGGAGGTCCTGGTGAGGAGCATGGAACTAACCAGCCACTACCAACCGGAAGAGATCGAGAAAGGTCAAAAGGAGATGCCATGTGTCCTTCACCTCCCAGAATCCTCTTCGGTGGAATCCATCTTGGTTGAGTGATACATGCGCCACCAGGAAGAACCCTGAGTTAGAATGGTTGGCCAGAGACAGCCTGGAAACTAATCCCATCACCATAAAACCCAAGAGTGTGAGCCACATGGTAGACCAGTTCTCCTGGGTTCCCTGACCATCCTGCTCTCCACCCAGGTGCCCCTTCCCTATGAAGTTTCTTGTTTTGTCAACACGTGTGTCTCCTTGGACAATTCATTTCCGAGTGTTAGACAACAGCCCCCTCTCAGGCTCTAGAAGGGGTCCCCCTTCCTGAAACCTCACTGTATGTGATACCAGAGGGGCAAGTTCCTTCCTATTTCAGGACCTGGACTTGATTGGCATTTAGAAAGAGCAAGAATGTGGCAAATTCCAGAACTAGAGAAGAAGCCTACCTCTGGAAAGAACAGAAAGGAGCACCCCAACAGGACTGCAGGGCCCCTAGCATCCCAGAGTCCCATGAGGGCAAGCCTGGATGAAGGATGGATACTGAGCCTTTGAAGACTCGTGCCCAGCAGCCTGGGTTTGTGATTGCCCCGTCAGTGTGTTGAGGCAGCTTCTGATCTGCAAGTTTGTTCCTTTCTAAAGTGTTGGGGTCTATGTGCCTTTTCATTAGGGTTTTAGGAGATGCTCTCTTCCCCAAACTACAGGCTAAGGTATGCTGAGTGGTTGCTGTCTGCCAGGCTCTGGTTTTTGTTTTGGTCATACCATGCAGCATGTGGGTTCTTAGTTCCCCCACCAGGGATCAAGCCTATGCCTTCTGCGTTGGAAGCTCACAGTCACACCCCCTGGACCACCAGGGAAGTCCCACACCGGGCTCTGTCTGACTCTCATCACCTTAGTTCACTCTCCTACAGCTCAGAGTCGGGGAATGACGCTGTCTGCAGCCTACAGATGAAGAAACTGACACAACGATGAGTTGACTTTCTCGCTTGAGGTCACTCAGCTAAAGAGAGGAGATGGCTCCAGCGCCCTCAACTCTTAACTAGCCTCCATCCTCTCTTCCAGTGCCTCACATGTAACCCTAGCTGTCCCCTGTACACCTGTCCCCCCAACCTCCCAACCCAGAAGGGGACCAGGCCCTTCCCTCACTGCACATCACACAGCCACGTTCCCATTGCCCTTAAAGGTTTTTTTTTTTTTTGAGGGGGGTTTATTTAATTTATATTCAAAATTTTATTGGAGTCCAGTTGCTTTACAGTTATGTTAGTTTCTGTTGTATAGCAAAGTGAATCAGCCATACATACACGTATATCCCTTCTTTTTCTGGATTTCCTTTCCAATTAGGTCACCACAAAGCACTGAGTAGAATTCCCTGTGCTATACAGTAGGGTCTCATTAGTTACCTCTTTTATACAGTGTCAACAGTGTATATATGTGAATCTCAACTCATCACCCTTGACTCTTTCTTTTAGAACTTTTCTGATCCTGGTCTCATCCCCTCTCTCCCCTCAGATCTGCTACCAAGCAAGGAACTGATTCTCACTCAGGTCCTAAGGAGTCACATTATAAACCCTTCTGAGTCACTCTGGAATTATGACATTCTGTACCTTCATCTGGACTTCCCTGGTGGTTCAGACAGGAAAGCGTTTGCCTACAATGCGGGAGACCCGGGTCCAGTCCCTGGGTTGGGAAGATCTCCTGGGGAAGGAAATGGCAACCCACTCCAGCGATTCTTACCCCCTACTTCACCTTAGGCCCACCCAGGAGCTTCTGAAAAGTCCTGAGACCCAGACTCAACTCTGATTATTGGAATCTTGAATTGGAATCCTGGGATACTGGACTTTGCTTTGTTTTTTCCAGCTCTTTGGATGCTTCTGAAATTGAGACTGTGACCTTTAGACCCGATGAGCCTGTGACGTGAAATGTTAGGCCCCTGATGCCCTGGGGTGGCTGTTGGAGGCAGAGACTCCTTTTATTGCACTGGAAGGAGTCTATCTGACAGCTGGTCAGTGTTTCCTGAGGCCTGGAGGCTGGATCACCTGGTGATAGGGAGCTGCAGCCTCTGGCGGTGGGCTGAGGAGGAGGCTGAGTGTGCTGAACTTTGACCCAGTTGCTCCGTGAGCAGTTTGAGCTGGCTTTCTGCTACCTTGCACTTCTGGTTCAACTCTGAGCTGGGTGGAGAAGGGGGAGAAGATGAGAAGCTAGTTCAGGGCTGGAGGAGCCAGAAGGTGCTTTGGATATAAAGAATGAAGGCCACTATCATAATAGTCCTCTGCTGGCATTCTTGGAGAGATGTTTTCATTGTGTTTTTTGCTTTCGGGGAGAATATAAAAGTGCTGGAGCTGGAGATATGGCTTAGCCCTGGAGGGACTCAGGGCCCTGTTCTAGAGAAAGACAGGCATTTCTAAAGATAAGGGGTTCCAAAGAGGATTGGGCCAAATGCCTCTTGAGTGACACATGAACCCAGGCAGGCAGCCAAGGCCTGGGGCAGGTGAGGAGAACTCCAGGGCCCCAGCCTCTAGGATCGGGCCAAGGGGTGTGGGGGAGTGTGACAGCCTGGAGAAGCAGAGAGTCATTTGGGCAGAAGGACCCTAAAGAGAAGGCCGGGAGATTTGCTCAAGCATGCACACACGTGTGTGTGTGTGTGTGTGTGTGTGTGTGTGTGTGTGTGTGTATAGCCTGACAGCCTCACCTATTGATTCCTACCCACCCGCCCAGACCTGCTCTCTTAGTCAGTCCCTATGCTGCGAGCTTCTGCCCCTAGGCTCCAGGGTGCCGATGAGGCCTCCGTTATTCACAGCCCAGACTGACAACCGGCTCCCTGGGGCCCATTCCCTCTTCCTCAGGATGCAGCCTGGCCTGCCAGCTCACCATTCTTCGAGGCTGGCCCCAGACCCAGACAGCCTCGGTCATGCCACGGTCGGCAGGAGCCTTGGGGGCCCTGCGGGCAGAGACCTCACCCTCCTCCTGAGTCCTGGGCTCCACACAGGCCAGCTCTGTCTAAGAGCCGGGCGGTCTGGGGAAGCAGAGGAGCCGTTGTCCTGTTCCAGGGTCTGGCTCCTTCAGAGGGGACACCAGGAAATTAGGGGGCATCCCTTCTCATTTTGAGCTCCTTTTTTTTTTTTTTTAATTAAAATTTTTTGCCTGACTTCTTCATTGTAGCTCACTGACTGGCTTCTCTTCCAGAGCACGAGCTTAGTTGCCCCGAGGCACGTGGGATCTTAGTTCCTCAACCAGGGATCAAACCTGCATTCCCTGCATTGGCAGGGGGATTCCTCACCACTGGACCACGAGGGAAGTTCCTCTGAGTTCCTGCTTTAGGAGCTATTCTGTTCTGGGTGTGTCAAGGTCTGGATGTAAAGCTGAACCGATGGAGCGGGGCTCCAAGGGGTTTTCTCCTCCAGTCTTCCCTCTTTCCAGAGATGGTGTGCCAGACTCCATCTTCCCTGTGCTGGTAGCTTACTCAGGGAAGTGGGGGTGGAGATGGGAGCCAGATGGAAAGCCCCTGACTTGGGAACTCCCTGTTATCACTTCTGAGAATCCCAAGGGGCCTGGTAGGTGAGGCAAAGAGGTCGTGTTGTGTCTAGCAGCCGGGGTAGGGGGGCGCTGTTTCCGGGCTGAATCAGGTGGTGAGCTGTGCAGCAGGTGGTCGGCCCAGAGCTGTCCCTCAGGGCCTGGGGTGGAGGTTCCCTGCCCTCTGACAGGGCTTTCCTGTCCAGCAGACCGTTAGTTCTGCTGCATCTGGACACGCATGTGTTTGTGAGTGTTGGGGAGGGTGGAGGAGACAGGCCTCAGCCAGGGCCCTCCCCCGCCCCCGGCCTCCCTGTCACTCCTAGCAAGCCCAGCTCAAGGATGGGGAAGGGGACCCAGAGCGGTGGGAGTGACAGAGGGAGCCGGGAAGGCATTCGACTCGGGGGCCGGGATCTGAATCAGCCACATCTGTCCTCTTTCCATCTAGACCGTCTGATTTCCATTTTTCCCACCCATTTCTTGCCTCTGGAATGTTCTACCTCCTCTGCTTTTCTTACAAAAGTCAGCTGTCCGCAGAGACTCCCAAGGTGTCTCAGCTGCTGCTTCTTTCCCGAAGCCTTCCCAGCCTCCTCTGGGCCACCCTGGGCTATCTCTCTTTTGAACTGGATCCCTCATAGGACCCACACAAACACACACTCAGCCCTGCATTATTCACATGTGTTTGCTTTGTTTGCCCCTACCTTCTTGTACATCATTTAGAGATAGGAACTGTTTGGGCATAAACTTTCCCCCTGTGTCCTGTGATACTGCCCCATGTGGGCGGGACTTGGGCCAGACAGCCAAGTACCTTAAAGTTAACATCGCCTTCTGAGAATTCAATTAGGAAGAAACTCAGTTTAGGAGAGGATATTAGCCCTCTGTAGAAATTACCTAGGAGACTGTCTGTCTGTGAATATCCCAAATCCAATTAAGGAGACCTGGGTGAAACCTCAGAGGAGCAGATAAGGTTGTGATTGTATTTAAGCAAAGTAACTGCATTGTCTTCTACCCAAAGGAAGATGCCACGACGAGGGAAAAGTTCCTTCTCATCATAAAGGCAGATCCAAGGAGACCCAGCTTGGTGCCAGGTCTCCAGGTCGTGCAGGAGAATTGGTGTCACATCCCACAAACTGCTTCCTTGGTGGCTCAGACAGTAAAGAATCTGCCTGCAGTGCGAGAGACATGGTTTTGATCCCTGGGTCCGATCCCTGGGTCGGGAATATCCTCTGGAGAAGAGAATGGCAACTCCAGTGTTCCTGCCTAGAGAATCCCATAGACAGAGGAGCCTGGTCCTCAGTCCAAGGGGTCAGAACGAGTGGGACACAATTGAGCAACTAACTCTTTCACTTTTCACTTTCCCACAACTGCAGTGGCCAGGACCCAGGACGGGTGCATCCAGAGGTGGAAAGGAGGCCCCAGACTGTCATCTAGCCTTAAGATCATCTGGCTCCCTGGCTTTCCTCTGTTTCCACGCTAAAGCCGAATTCTGAGGCTCCCGGGAGAGATGAGTCCATGTGCCTGGGAATGTCCAAGCCAGCATTTGGGGTCTGTAAACTATTCCTTGTGCGCCCACTTTATGTTGAAAGTGAAGGTGTTAGCCCCTCAGTCCTGTCTGACTCTTTCGACCCCGTGGACTGTAGTCTGTCAGGCTCTCTGTCCACGGGACTCTCCAGTCTTGAATACGGGGGTGGCTTGCTATTTCCTTCTCCAGGGAATCTTCCCGACCCAGGGATGGAACCCAGGTCTCCCGCGTGGCAGGCACCTGAGATCGGCTGGCCCAGGGGCACACATGTAGCCGGGAAGCAGGTACTGGGCTGTGATGAAGTGCCATGCTAAAGCCACTGTGTCTGGGGGACAGGCTACCTTCTCGCCAGTCACGCCTTCCCTGGACATTTTTTTTTAATTAATTTATTTGGCTGCACCAGGTCTTAGTTGTGGCACGCAGAATCTTTAGTTTCAGCATGTGGGATCTAGTTCCCCAATCAGGGATCGAACCCTGGGCCCCCTGCACTGGAAATGCAGAGTCTTAGCCACTGGACCCCCCAGGGAAATCCCGTTTCCAGACATTTTTGCACTTGCTGTTTGCGCTGGCTACTTAGAGGCAGGACCCAATAAATACCCGCTGCATAGTGGTCTAAGTGATGGGTGCAAGGGGTGTTTTGTCTCTAAACGGATCGAGAAGACCCATGGTTCCAAGGGGTGGGTGACAGAAGGAGAGAGTGGGTGGCCTTGGATCAAACATCTCTATGTGCCAGGCACTGTCTGAGTGCGTTTACCGCCTTCATCATTTTTATTTTTAAAAATTGTTTATTAAGGTGTGTCAGTTTCAAGTGTACAGCAAAGTGATTCAGTTATACATGTATCTATGCTTTTTCAAATTCTTTTTCCATTTAGATTATTACAGACTATTCAGCAGCATTCCCTGTGCTATACAGTAGGTCCTTGTTGGTCATCTATTTTATTTATTTATTTTTATACATTCTTCATCTTGCTTATTCATCCAAGAGCCCCTGTGCTGTCATACCACATCCATATTACAGATGAGGGACGGCGGTTCAGAGAGGTGAAGGAGCCTCTGCAGAGGTCACCTGCTTAGCCAGCTGTGGAGCTGGGGTTAAATGGGGATCTCCTCGCCTTGACTCTCATTCTCTTAGGAGAGGGAGGAAGAAGCCAGGAGGGAAGGCAAATGTGATTGTGTGTTAGGAGAGGGGCCTCGGGGTGGAGAGGTGTACGGGATATGGAGGCACTCCTGGAGGGCTCTGCTGCTCGCCCACGCCCAGCATCTGCCCTCGGGGCAGGGGACAGACTTGGCCGCTGTGATCCTCTGCTAAGGATTAAATGGTAGGAAATACTGCTGCTGCTGCTGCTCAGTAGCTTCAGTCGTGTCCGGCTCTGTGCGACCCCATAGACGGCAGCCCACCAGGCTCCCCCGTCCCTGGGATTCTCCAGGCAAGACCACTGGAGTGGGGTGCCATTGCCTTCTCCAATGCATGAAAGTGAAAAGTGAAAGTGAAGTCGCTCAGTCATGTCGGACTCCTAGCAACCCCATGGACTGCAGCCTACAAGGCTCCTTCATCCATGGGATTTTCCAGGCAAGAGTACTGGAGTGGGTTGCCATTGCCTTCTCTGGTAGGAAATGAGCTTCAGGGAAATTCCAGGCTTGATTTTCTAATGAAGCAAAAGTTGGCATTATGCCCTTCCCGGGAACACCCTGACAGCAAGTCTCTCAGCCCCCATGTGCTTTGCTAGAGAGCAGGCATACACCCCGCCTAAACAAACTGGCACAGATGCCCAGCGGGCCTGGCCACAGGTACAAACCCACATGCGGGGCATGGCACTGCTTCTCAACATCTGGGCACAGATTCTCCCTGACAAACCCCAATCCAGCTTCCGTCTCCCAGTATCCTTCCATTCCTCTCCTGCTGCCTCCCCCAAGCCTCCAATGGAGGAGACCAATGGCGCGGGGTCTCCCTGAGCATGGATGCGCGTCTCAAGTCTCTGCAGCCTTTCCCCTGCTGCCTGGTGTTCTCCCTTCTCTATTCTCTTCTCCTGGAATCACACAGGAGCCAGCGGCTGGCCTGGGGCCAACTCCCAGAACTTTCCCTGGGGGCCATGATGCTCACAATGCCTTCCTGAGAACCACACCCCAGTCCATGTCTCCCGGGAGATGTTTTACTTTCTATCTGCCTTTCCACTGACTTCCCACAGGACACCATCGTACCTCTCCAAGAGACACCTCTGGTCCAGAGTACAGCTTCTTTTCAGCTGTTAAAGACTTTTCCTGGAAGAGAACCACGGAGGCACAGGAGCTGAGAAGGGAACTAGGGAGCCTGGCTCCCCCTGCCTGAGCCCGTTAGGGCTGACTTGGAAAGGAGACAGTGCCTGGAACCCTCATGCCTAGGGTTTCGTAGGGCCTTCCCTAGTTCTAGCTCAGCTCCCACAGACAATTGACCTGGGGAGTTCCGCCTGCCTTGGGCTTGGGCCTGGGAGCCTCCCACGTGGTCTGTGGGGTGTCGGTGGTGGGGGCCAGCTGCAGAAACAGTACAGCCCTGGCCTGGGTCTGCAGGTCCCAGGCAGGGAGAGCCAGAACCAGGCTCCCCCATGGCCTGCCCTCTGCTCCTGTGTCTCCATGGTTTTCCTGCCAGGAAACGTCTATCTGCTGACAAGAAGCTGTACTTTGGTTGGGAACGGAGTTGTGTAGGAAGTTGGTGGGAAGGGAGAGAAAGAAAAAAAGCCTCACCCAGGAAAGATGGACTAGGATGGGTTGCAGTGAAACGGAAAAAAAGAGAAATGAGTTGTTTTTTTCTTTCCCTTTCCTGAGAAAAAAGATGATAAACAGAACAATGAGCAGGCTTGAATATTCCTAGGTTTTTGTTTTTTTTTTTTACTTTGGATTTCCCTAGTGGCTCAGACAGTAAAGAATCTGCCTGCAATGGAGGAGTTCCAGATTCAATTCCTGAGTCAGGAAGAGCCCTGGAGAAGGAAAGGGCAACCCACTCCAGTATTCTTGCTGGGAGAATCCCATGAACAGAGCCACCTGGCAGGCTACAGTCCATACTTCAACTGCTCCTAACTCAGCAGGTCTGTAACTAAGTTTGCTTTTCTGCCCCCTAACTCTGCAGGAGCTACACTTCTCACCTGTTTTCCTTTGCCTCTATGCCTAATCCATCCCTTATCTGGTGTTTACCCTTACAACACCCTTCCCCTTGTAGTTACACATCAGAAAGAAGGCCACAGAGCCATGGAACTGCCGGACTCAATTACTGGGTAACTGACATCAGTCTATGACAGTTTTTTGACAAGATCCAAACACCTTTGTTTATCTTCACTGACCCCCACTGTGAGCCCTCATCTTATATAAGCCCCTAGACTCCTCCCCTAAAGGACTTCCCTGTAGCTCAAACAGTTGAAGAATCTGCCTGCAATGCAGGAGACCAGGGTTTGATTGCTGGGTCGGGAAGATCCCCTGGAGAAGGGAATGACAAGCCACTCCAGTATTCTTCCCTGGAGAATCCAGTGGACAGAAGAACCTGTCAGGCTGTGGAGTTGCAAAGAGTCGGGCACGACTGAGCAACTAACACACAGATTCCTCATGGAAGGTGGGCACAGTTCTTGAGGCTTATGAGCCTTCTGGGTTCCCCTCTCCACCGGCTGAAGGTTAAAACCAACTTTCCATTTCCTCCAAAGCTTGTCTCCATATTTTCCATCCTGCTTCCATGGGCAGAGAAAGCCAAGATTTTGGCCAGCAACAAATGTGGCTCCCAGGAAGGCATGGTGTGCCTCACCTTGCCAGGGAGTGGTAGAGAGCTGGCCCCAGGCCAGCCATGGCTGGCATTGACCTCTGCCCAGCTCCTCGCCCAGCTCCTGGTGACCCTGTTTACATAATCTAACCTCACCATCCCCATCTTTAAATCAAGGGTGATAATAATACGTACCTGCTGGACTTTAATACACGTAAATGCAGAGTGGATGGAAAGAGACATGCGTCTCAGAGGAAATGTTCACACATAACCTCCATTCATTTGTGCATTCATTCATTCATTCATTCATTCATTCATTCAGAGTCTACTGCATCCCAGGCCCTATTCTACAGGCATAGGATGTGTTAGTGCACAAAACAGGCAAAATGCCCCATCCTGCGGCTTGCATTGTATCTGGGGTAGAAACTGGGGAAGGAGACAAAACAATAAACCATAAGTAGGATAAATAATCCTATGAAACAGTGTGTTGGGAGGTCAAAGTGCTATGAAACAAAGAAAAAGCACAGAGGAGTGAGATTACCATCTTTTTTTTCCAGAATTTGGATCATTTCACTGTTACTCACGCTTCCTCCTAAGGAAAAGGGAAAAATTCTTTTTGCCTCTGCGCCTGCCCCAGCAACATTTCCAGCTCCCCCACTTGTTCGATCCGACAATGTGAGTGACAGGTTTTAACACAAATTCACTCATTCTTTCTTTCCATTCACTAGTATTTACAGAACGACTGATTATGGAATGTTCAGTGTGAATCAGGAGTTCTTGACCTGAAGGGTTTTGCAGGTGAGGATGCGTGTGAATAATCGAGTTGAGAAAGCGGTCAGGGCGCCAGAGATGGGAGGGAAGCGGGCGCTGGAGGGGAGAGGCAAGCGGTCTAAGTGCAGCCACCCTGGGCTTGGACCTCCGGCCTCCACACTGGCTTCAGGGCCTGTTCGTTGACTCCTTGCTTTGGCTCTTTTCTTCCAATGCAACTGTCCCTAACGTAGGGTTCAAGCCAGAGAAAATAGATGCTGCTCTTTCTGAAGGGAAAGAAACATTTTCTGAGTTGACCCGGAAGCAAAAGCAAGACCCCGGAGCCCTGCTCCCCCAACCTCAGTGATGAAGACAGATGCCGTGACCATCTGTCCAGCCGGTGACACAGCCCCGCTTCCCCACCCCGCAGAGTCTGTGTCCTGGCCACTAGCAAATGTGCCCACGGCTGTGAGCAGAGGCAACAGGCCTGCTGCCTCTGGGTGGTGACTCCTCCAGTGCAGAGGAGAGACCCAGGTTTGAGGGAGGAGGCGCGGCCGCATGGCTGGGAACCGAGGCCGCGTGTTTCTGACCACAGGCGCAGACGCTCCGCCTCGGGGCTTTGGAGCTGGAACAAGCCGTTCTCCCAACCCTCAGCGCTCACATGGACCCGCAGGCTCTCCTGCGCCCGGCCCCCTCAGCTGCTGAGTCACCCTCCCCAGGGTTCACAGAGGCGCCTGTCCAAAGCCAGGCTGAGTCATTAGATGATGAATTGCAGAATTCTTATTTGGGCTGTCACCGCAGCCGTGGTGGGCTCTCATCCTCACCTCCTGCTTCCCCACGGGGCCACTTAGAGCATTGTCTGGTCACTTGTCATGCCTGCTCTATCTGGAGGAGGGGTGCTCTGGCAACGAGCACAAGACGGTGCTGGGGTGCATGGGGCATTGCCATGCTTCCCTTTCTGTGTCTAGATTCTGGGCCTGTTTGGGGATGGGTCCTGGCCTGTTAGCTCAGGGCAGAACCTCGGATCTCGTTTCGTTCAGCTCTCTCATCGATGAACAAGGAAATAGACACGGGCTTAGGATTCGGAGCTGCTCAAAAGGGCAGCTTTGGGGTCAGAAACAAAATCTGCTTCTAATGAGCAAAACCTCCCAGGTCTAGGGTTCTGCATCTGTAACGGTGTTGGTGGTGGCCCACTTCCACTCCGGTGGTCGATGGATGTGAAGAACAGGGAGGCAACACTCGGTAACTGCTGTTTGATCCCTGCATTTGATGGGGAGGACAGAGGTTGAGTGAATTAGAAGGACTGGAGATCTTCCTTCTTCCTGCTCAGGATTCAGAGGGGAGGGTCAGGGACTCTGGGAGGGACTTTGGAGAGCAGGTCAGAGAGGGTAGGTTTGGCCAGTAGGCGGATATTCCTAGAGCCTGGATACCTCCCAGCCCGGCAGGGGCCACCGTGGAGTCAGAGACGCAGCAGGTCAGATGGAGCCGGTAAACCAGAAAACAAGCAGGGACCAGTGATGGGCACAGCCACCCTGACCGGCGCCCTCACTCACCTCCTTCACACACAACTTCAGGGGTCCTGCTGGGCCAGATCACCTGCTGACTCCCTCCCACGTAACGTGAGCCTGGAAAATGCAGACCTCTGCCCAGAGGGCCCCTCTGTCCTACAGAGGCAGGAGTGGGACGAGGAAGGGGGACCACAGACGATGACAGGGCCGATCACCTTGCGCCTGAAATGTCTCCAAGGACTCCGGGTAGCACCTTCGCAGTTAGAGCAGGGGAGGGCCATAATATCTAAGTGCCTTCCCTACCTGGGTGTTGACTGTTCCCCACATGCATGAACCATCTGAGAAAAGGTTCACATTTTTCAAAAGAATTTATTAAGAAACTGAAAAAAAAAAAAGATATAAAGTACACAATCAAAGGAATGAAAGAGTTTACAACATAGCTTTTTCAGGCCAGTGGCAACTAAGAAATATTTGCTAGGCGACACCAACGGTACACAGGCCCCAGTTCCATTTTCAATACCACTTCTCTTGCCTGCTAACCTAACCAGCTCAAACCTTCCTCCAAAGAGAAGTCAGACTGCCTTCCAAAACCTCCCCAAACTACTTCCCAATTGCCTGTATGGCCCTTGTCTGCCTGGGCACAGACTCCTCACCTAGGCTTCGGGTGGGGTCAGCCAGACCCTGCTGAGCCTTCTCCACTCTTCCAGTCACTGTGTCCCTAAATCTATTTCTGTTCCCATCCGGATTCATGTAATTAAACTACACTCATGAACCAGTTGGGCTGGCTTGATCTGCTGCCTTTAGTCAAGTTACCTATTTTTCTAAGCCTACATCTGAACTTGATCTTTCTTCTGTTGAGAACAGCTTCTTGAGCCGTGTCTCTGGCAGCTCCCTCCCCCAGTTAGTCCAAGGCTGCTTTCTCCCCCAGGCAGAACTCTGCACCCCCATCCAACCTCCCACTTAATGTCCAGGCGGCTCTAGTTCTCAGCTAAGCCATCTGGGTGGTGGTTTAGTTGCTAAGTTGTGTCTTGACTCTTAAGGCCTCATGGACTGTAACCCACCAGGCTCCTCTGTCCATGGGATTCTCTGGGCAAGAATACTGGTGTGGGTTGCCATTGCCTTCTCCAGGGGAATCTTCCTGACCTAGGAAGTGAACTCTTCACCACTGAGCCACCAGGGAAGCTTGGGAGAGATGATCAAAATACCTTGATATTGGCACACACTTATCACATCCTGCCCAGCTCAGGTCACAACCTCATCAACTTCCTTGGAAGATTTCTGACTTCTCTCTTGGACATCGGCCCCACTGGAATATCATCTCTATAGATTATTCTGTGAATGGCTTTATAGATACAGTGATAGGATGACTATGGCAAAAGCAGAGAGACTCCCTCCCAAATTGTTATCTTCTCTAACTTACAAAAAAATAAAACAAAAACTGGACTACTCTTGCCATTTCTTCTACATGTTAGTATACAGGTTAGTATAGCCTGATTCTTAGCTGGCTTTTAGGAGCAGAACTGAGCCTTAGCAAGCTGGCCATTGGTCCCTTCTGCACCTACGGTCACTGTTGAGTCTTAGCAAATGGCTTCTTCAAATAAACACTGGAAAGCAGAACTGAAGAGTCTCCTCCAACAAAGAAGGGTAACATCTCTACCCAGACATTCTCGAGCCTTTCCTTCACAATGCATGCATAACACATCCCCTCTCAGGCTTACCCTGACAGAAAAGCATTAAGTCAGTACTACGAATACAAGTCGCTTAAAATTTCTCCTAACCAAGACCTCCAGTTTGAGCTTTAGGGTGTACAAAATTCCTCTCCATGCCTCTCAGCCAGTCCTCACGACAACCCTGTGAGGTGGGCACAGTGGATATTATGACGGGTATTTTACTGATGTAGAAACAGGTCCAGAGAGGTTAGGGAGCTCCACCAATATCACACACCTGTTTAGTTGGAAGAAGGGGAAAGTGAAAGTCACTCTGTCGGGTCCGACTCTTTGAGAACCCATGGAACTCTCCAGGCCAAGAATCCTGGAGTGGGTAGCTGTTCCCTTCTCCAGGGGATCTTCCCAACCCGGGGACTGAACCCAGGTCTCCCGCACTGCAGGCGGATTCTTTACCAGCTGAGCCACAACGGAAGCCAGCATTCAACTCAGATCTCTGCTGCCTCACTCATTTTCCTTTTTTAGGCACAAAAAATATGAACGAGGTTTTCTACTCCCTTTTTCTCTACCTAAATGGCATCCTCCTTTTGTACACAATCTGGGAAGTCCCAAACAGGAAGAGGAATGATGGATCAAGTTAACTGTCACAGTCCAATGCGGGGGTAGGATGGGGGGATGTCATATGTTTCATGACGTTCCTGATTTCTTAACATCTGTAGTTGAACCAAGAACTCTTTCTCCCAGTGCTGGGTGGTACTTTCGGCAACAGGATTTGTTAGGATTCCCAGGTCACAGTTGGGAGGCTGGGCATTTTCCTTCCAAAACGATGCTCAATGTTATACTTCCCATCCATTTCACATTTCCCTAGTGCCGTGTGCCTTCCCACCTCAACCAAGCCCTTCACCATGAAAACGCAGGACTTCTGCCCATCATCCCAAGCCTGACTTCCCAGGACTCTCACAGTGTCCCCCGCAGCCGCTTCATCTTTAGAACATCTGTGGGATTCTCTTCCTGTATCCAGGTGGTATTTCCCCTTTGAAGTTCTCTATTCCCACCTCCTGGCTGGAGCCATTCCACCAGCCCAGTTCTCTGCACGTGGTTCCCATGCAGCGCTGCAAAACTGTTGTTCTAACCAGAAAGTATTTAATCCTTAAGAGGCCAGAACGCCCCAGGACATATAAGCAGGACACCCCGATTTCATCTCTTGTGACTCAGAGCTGAGTCACGCTCCTGGAGGCTTAAGATAGGCTGAGTCCACAGTGCCCCCTACTGGAGATTCCCCACAAGCCAAGGTTTTGGACACCTTGGTGGGTCCCATTGTTTACTAGACATCAATTCACGCCACAGATGTTTACTGAGCACCTACTAGGAGCAGTCACTGTGCTGACTCTGTAGAGAGGGCTGCAAAGAAGACAGACACAGCCTCCCAACTCGGGCATCTCCTCCTATACCACCTGGCTCCACAGAGCCACCACTCGGTTTCCAGTTGATCTGAATGAGTTGGTGAACTCAACAAGACCGTTTCTTGCCTCTGGATGCTCCACAATGACAGATCATCATGGGGACCACCTGACCACTGCAAACCTTCCCAGGGCAGATTCCATGGTCAGTCACCAAACAGGCCCCTGATCTGCTGGCCTTTCCTCCCTGCTGGGTCCAGACCCACTGGGGTTCTTCCTCTCGCTCCTGCTCTACCCCGACCCCCGCCAGAGCAGTCTCATTTATTCCGACATTCATTTGCAAATCCAGGAGTTATTCTTGAATATCACTTACAGAGGTGTATTTTTCTGCAGTAAACAGTTAAGCATATATGTTATTTAATGGACAATAGTAACTGAAGTAATGTGCATATATGAATAACGGCATGAAATAACTCAAAAGAACCCAACCTCCCCGTCACTATTTACACATTTTGAACCTGTTTACACTCAGTCAACTATTCAGACATGCTTTTACCTTGTTGCTATAATGATGTGATCAGAAATCCAAAACCTTTTTTTTTTTTTTGCTTATGATTGCATCACAGAACATCATACTCGTCTAAATAGTTCTCATAGTTATCATACATGAAGGCATTAACTCATTGTCCTGCTAGACCACAATCAACTTGGCTATTCTTTCCAGAGCTGAGCTGTTTCCTGTCAATGACTATAATACAGAACGTGGTCACAAATACGTATCTGCAAATCCTTTTTCTTTTTCAATTCTTTTCCCAGAATGTATTCCCCAATGTGAAGTAACTTCATCTTACAATCATTTCTTTGACTCCTGTCAAGTCCTGCCAAACCAATCTCCAGGAAGCAGCATTTATCATGCCAGGAGCCCATTTCCCCATGATATAGCTTCAAAAATATTTGTTTGATGAATGTAAATGGTTGATTTTATTTTTCATTTTATGTGTCCTGGCCTGTGTGGATTCCCTTCTGGGGATCCAACTTATTTGGTCCTTTGACCAAGTAGATCTCTTTAACTCACTGTGTACCCTAGAGACTCAGCTCTCAGATCAACGCTCTGTAATTTCCTCCCCTCATCGATTTTTCCTTTAATCTTCATTATTATTTGCTGTGCACACATCTCAAAATTTTATGTAATTGAATCCATCCACTCGACATTGATTATTTCCCCCTTCACTTCATGAAACAAATCAATGACCTCCCTGGAAAAAGATTTTCTTTTCCCTCCACCTAACGTCCTGTACTTTCCATCTGGACTTGTCCAAAATCTCTCTGGTTCCCATGACCACTCATGGTCCATGATTCTTACATTAAGATTCCCTCTGGTCATCTCTCAACAGCCCCTGGCTAATGATGGCCACTTCAATTCCACCACTGCCACTGCCCATGCAAAGGGCCTGTGGTCACGGCTCTCTTCTGACACGATCCCTCCATGCGATTTCCACTTCTCCGCCCATCTCAGCCCCACTACTGACCTCAGGTCTGGTTTGGCCCCTGAGTTCCACACCTGGCCTCTAGGATTAGGTGTGTTCCCCACCCATAGTAGCAATACAGACAAATGCCTTTAACACCTTAGTTCAGCCAGAATTTCTCAAAAGTAATTGTGCTGGGAAACTAAGAAGGGGCTAAAAATAAACTCCAGGAAGTATTAAGACATCAAAACAGAAGAGAATTTATATTCTATAGAGGTCTGACCTCAGGCTGGCTTGGAGGTGAGGGGTGAGGGAAGTTGTGGGGTAAGCCCCAGGATGTCCCCTTCTCTCACACTAGGAACCCTGTGTTTTCGACTCCAGCCCTACCAGGCTCCGTTTTCTAACACCACATTCTCTTCACGCGCTTTGAGGTAAACATCCATTGCCCTGGGGTAGTGTCTGTACTTGGTCCCCTATGAAGCCCACCCATTCCTCACTGGGGGATGCCACTATCGGAGGAGGAGCCTCAATTTCCTGGCTGTGGCTGAAGGCAATGAATGACCTCAGCCCTTCCATCTCTGCGGTGAAAGATGCCATTGACTGACGGGTTCAAAATCTCGGGCCCCTGCTAACCCAGCCTGTCCCCTTCCAGCTGGAGAACAGGTTCTCAGCTCTCTTCTGCAAAGTACATAATCGACATACCCTGAGCCCTTCTTAGCTCCAAGAACAATCCCTACCCACCTCCCCAAGCCTCTCCCTGGGCCACCCCATCAGGAATGGTTTTGAAGAAGAACGCAAATCAGAACTAGTTCACGTATCTTGGAAACCTAGACTCTATAGTAGCGGCAGTGGCAATCACGGCCTCCCCCACCCCCCAATTCAAAAGCAAGAGGCGTTAATGCCCAGCACCTCTCCAAACCCCCCTCCTCTGCTTCTGAAAATTATGGTCATGCCAACCCTGCTTGGTCCCTATCCCTGCACCTGAAGAGGGGTTTGCCACTACACATTGTGAAAAGCTGCCAACTCCTGCTCTGTGAGAAAATACCCTTTGCCGCCACATCTCCTGGAAGACCCTGCCTGCCTTCTCCCTCCCTTATTTCCTTCCCCCCACCACCCAGTCCCTCCCCAGTCCCAGCCCTTTAACTGTCAAGAGGGCGGACCCGAAACACATGGATGGTCCCATTACTGAGGGACACGACCAGGTACTTGCCGTCCACCATGGTGCTCACCCGGGGCTTTTCCAGGCCGTGATAGGCCGTCAGGAAGTCGCCAAGCAGCGAGCCCTTCGGATCGAGGATCACCACCTTGTTGACCTCGCGAAGGGTCAGAAAGATGTAGCCTTTCTTATCCACAGACACGGAGCCTGGCTGGCACCCATGCAGGCCGGGCCCCCGGTATTCCCCAACCACCTGACCCAGCCCATCGCAGACCACCAAGCTATTCTGCTGCCAATCAGACCCTACAAAATGGCCCTGGGGGCTGGTGGTCAGGAACACTAGCGCTCGCAGGCCCCGGTTGGCCTTGCCGCCGGGGATGAACCGCGTGGCCAGGCTGCCTTCCATGTTGTACACCTCCACGTGGCCGGACACGCTGACCGCCACCCGATCCCCGCTTGGCATGGCAGCCACGGCGTGGCTGGCCTGGCAGAGGCTCAGCGCCCGGCGCCACTGCACCTCGCCATTGTGGTTGATGAGATAGAGCCGCGCAGCCGCTGAGAAGGCCACGGTGTCCTGCAGGGCGGCCACGCTGCATGGGGAGCAGCCCTCGGGCACAGGCACAGCACCCCTGTAGTCGCCATTGAGGGAGAAGCGCTTCAGGGCCCTGTTCTGCTCATCCGCCACCAGGATCTCCCGGGAGCCAAACGGACAGAGCCCAGTGATCCGGGGAGCGCGCTTGTCCCCTGGCATCCGCGTGGGGAAGCTGCAGAAAAAGATGGGCCTGGGGAGGAGGCCGGAGCCCTCCAGGTTTGGCCCAGGGGCAGGGCTGGGCTCCCGGGAGATGGACTTGAGCCTGCCTTTGAACTTTCTCTTCTTGTTGGATCTGCCACCCCTTGGGGACTGGGTTCCTCCATCTTCCTGGGGTGTCTGGGCTCTGCCCTCTTTCGGGGTCTTGGCTCCATCTTCTTGGGGAGTCTCAGCTCTCTCCGCCTTGAGGGGCGGGACTTCATCCTCTTGGGGTGTCTGCGCTCTGTCCTGATTTGGGGTCTGAACTCCATCCCTGCTCTGGGGCTGGGTTGCATCACCTCCCTGGCTTCGGGCTCCATCCTTCCCACTGTCCTTCTGCGGCTGGTGCTCCTCAAAGGAGAGCCTCAGCAGGTGGCAGTTCTTGTCCAGGAGCCCAGGATGCAGTTCCAGCTGGGGCAGCTGGCAGGGAGCGGGCCCAGGCATCCAGGGACAGCCCTGCAGCTGCCGGAGCCGCTGGGCGATCGCCCCCTCCAGCGAGAGGATCTCAGCCTCGCGCCCCAGGCTGAGCACGCGACGGGCAAAGGCGGCCGCCTCCCTGGCCACCTGCTCCCGGCCCTCCAGCTCCCCCAGTCGCTCCCGAGCAGCCTCCTCGGCAGCCTCCACATGGGCCCGCAGCTGCCCGAGCACCTCCTGCTTCTGGGCCAGGAGGGCCCTGAGGACCCCCTCGGCTGCCTCCTCCACCTGCGTGACTACCTTGGCCGCCTGCTCCCGCAGCCGGGCCAAGCCTTCCTTTTCGGCCAGTCGGGTGGCCTCCAGCTCAGCCAGGTTGTTGTCCACGCCAGCCAGCAGCTCCTCGAGGCCTGGCCTCCGGGCGCGCACAGCCTCAGCCAGGGGCAGGCAGGGGTGGTCCAGGTGGGGGTCCAGGCGACACTCTCGGCAGAGCAGCTGGGAGCACGGCTGGCACAGGAAGCGCAGGGCCTCCCCCGGGTGCTGGGGACACTGGGCCGCCTGGCGCTCCCGGGCCTCCTCATCATACCATCCCGCCCTGTAGCCCACCAGGTCTACCACCCGGTGGCTGTGGGTCTGCCGGGTGCACCGGTGCCCATCGGCACAGGCCTGGCACAGGTCATCGGCGCAGTCCAGGCAGCGGGCAGTGGCTGGCCCCCCAGCGCTGGCGCCCCCCATCAGGGGGCACAGGGCGCAGGCCGGCTTCCCTGCCCGCAGGTCGCCACCGGCCCGGGCCTTCACCAAATCCAGGAGTCCGTTGACGAAGAAGTTGGTCTTGAAGGCGGCCACGCCCGCAGACGGCACGGGCACAGACTCGCGGCACTCGGGGCATCGGAGGCGGCCACCCTCGGCCAGCTGTGCCAGGCAGTCCTGGCAGTAGGTGTGCAGGCAGGGCAGCGTTTTGGGCACCTGCAGTTGCTCCAGGCAGATTTTACAGGCCAAGAAGTCGCTGCTCAGGGCCTCCAGGAGGGAGGGTGATGAGCCCTGGGAAACCATTCTGCAAGCAAGAGGTCGAGGTCAGAGGTCAGAGGGCACTCCTGAAGTGGCCGCCCTCTGCCCTCCCACCTCTCCCCGATACTCAAGCCCCACCAGGTCTGGGGTCTCACCTGAATGGCCGGGAATTTTATTGCTGTCTCTGGAGCTAAAGAACAGTCTCCCTTCTCCGTACAGACATTCAGAAATGTGAAAAAGTAAAGGCTGCCTTCGTGGGTCAGGCCCTGCAAGATCCAAAGAGACCAAGAGGCCGGGTCTGAGAGAGCCCATGGGGTAACGAAGGGTGCCCCTGCCCGCCCGCCTGCCCCACCCCACCATTGACAGGCCTTGTGGCACATGGGGTGAGAGTCTGGTGTGAACAGACCCTGGGGACCCCGCTGGGTGTGAGCCACCGGGTGGCAGGGAGGGCAGGGAGGACACAGCCGAGGGTCCAGCTGGGCAGAGTCCCCTCGACTCCTGGCAGGAGGGCCAAATAACGGGCTTCAATTGTTGGGCCCCAAGTCCCAGGGCTGGGTACACCTGCCTCTCCGACCCCCCCTCCCCCGCAGCAGCATCACGGGAACTGGGGGCCCCCCACTTCCTGCCCCTACTGCCCGGCAATGGGCTCTGGAGAAGTCAGAGGGGTGGCTGAGGGGAAGGGGCTGCCAGGCTCTTTCTTTCCAGCTCCTCGGACTCCCGGCCAAGCCCCGGCTCCCCTACCCCTTTCTTTCCGCCTGTCTTGCTGCTGGAGGCCTCCTCCTTTCCGAGGAGCCTCTGGAGGGTCGGAGTCACGTGAGGCTCCGTCTGTGAATGCCCCCAGCATCCGGCACAGTGGCCAGTGAAACACTTGATAAAGAAACTTGGGGCGTTTTTCCCAAACTTCCAGAAAGTAGGGGCCGGGGTGGGGGTGGGGGGCTGGGCAGCTCTGAGAGAGTGGGAAGGGGGTCTTCCAGGGGAGACCTCAGCTCTCCGGCCCCGGAGAGAGGAGCCTCCCCTCCGATCCCGCCCTCCGGCTCCCCGTCCCCTTCCCCTCCCTTCCTCCGGCCGCCTCCCTTCCCCCACCCCCGCCAGCCCGCCTCTCCCTCCAGCGGCCCCCCAGGCCCCCTCCTTACCTAGCTGGGGCTCCAGGACCCAGAGCTGGGGGACCCCGCGCCCCGCCCCTCGGAGGCCCTGATGCGGCTGTTGCCGGGCTCCTGAAAGAGAAACAAAACTGAAACTAATTGTACTTCTGCAACTTCCGTCCCAGGCCCGGGACACGGACCAGAACGGCCGCAGGCCCCGCCCTCTTTCCTCCCCGGCCTGGACCTCTTCCTCGGGGGGCCCTCCCCCACCGGCGGGGCACAGTCCCCGCCCGCAGGCTCCCGGGCTTCGAGGGGGCCGGCTCGGCTCTCGCGGCTCAAGTCTCCGAGGTCGGCCTGTCCGTTTGAGCCTGGGGATTTGCTTAGCCTGCTAAGTGTGTCTGTCGCAAGGGGAGGGCAGCTGCCTGAGGATGTAGCCTCTGAGGGAAGAAATGAGAGATCTTAGCTGATTCTCGGAGACGCGGGGTGCCCAGAGCCCCGGCCTCAGGCCAGGCTTCCAGGGCTGAGGCATATTTACAAATCCAGCCCTAGGTAAGGTCCTTTTACCACAATTCTCTGCTGAGATTCGGGAGCGGGTCGAACAGAGGAATGGGCAAAGGCTTCCTGGAGGAGGTGTCCCTTGAGATGAGTCAGAAGGGTGCAGAGGGGCTGGGGGTCGCCAGAGAAGAACTCAGGGAAGGTCAGTCCAGGAATTGGGAACAGTGAGTTCGTGGGCCCAGAGGCATGAGATGCCATGTTCTCTGCTGGGGCTCCCAAGTGATTCAGGATGATTTGTGGATGCCAGGGTGAAGGAGCGGGGAAGAGACAGGGAGTCTGGGCATGAACATGTATGCACTGCCGTGTTTAAAATGGATAGTCAACAAGGTCCTGCTGTATAGCATAGTGCACTCAGTGTTAGGTGGCACCCTGGATTGGAGGGGCGTTTAGGAGAGATTAGATTCATGTACGTGGGCTTCCCAGGTGGAACAGTGGTAAGGAGTCCATCCGCCAATGCGGGGGATGCGGGAGATGCAGGTTCTATGTTGCAGGGAAGAGCACCTGGGGTAGGAAATGGCAGCCCACTGCAGTACTCTTGCTTGGAGAATTTCATGGACAGAGGAGCCTGGCAGGCCACAGTCCATGGGGTCACGGAGAATCAGACATAACTGAGCACGCACGCACGGATATGTGTATATTTATGGCTGAGTCCCTTTGTAGTCCACCTGAAGTCATCACAACATTGCTAATCGGCTGTACCCCAGTACAAAATAAGAAAAGTTAAAAAATAAAAAAGGAACGATGTGTGGGAAAGATGATGTCACCAACGAGGCAGCGGCTGAATCATGGTCTTATGGTCTACATGACAGAGTCTGAGATTTATCCCCAAAGCCAAAAGAAGCCATTGAAGGGTATTGCTGTTGCATATCGTTGGATATTTCCCCAGCACTTTCTGGGAATTATGAAGCACAGAGGAGTCGAAAGAATTGCAACAAACACTCCCATGTCTGTCCCCTAGTTTCTGCAGTTAACACCTTGCCATAGTTGATTCATCATGTAGCTACCCAGGTAGGCATCCGTTTATTCACAGGGATGGGATTTCAGGAAGAAACACAACCGGTGAGAACTCACTCTAGCATCAGCCAAGGGAACAGAGGGGAACTTGTTTTCCAGGTGGAAAGCTGAGGGGTCTGAGCTGACACAGCGCCACTAGGGGCAGGGTGGGGAGTGGAGCGGGGGAGCCTCAGGTGTGAGCAAGCTGGTGCAAGTGACAACAGCTTGGGAATTGTAATTGGCCCTGCGAGGGGGATGACAGAAGGAGAGGAGGATGACAGAAGGAGAGGAGGAAGTCCTTCGGGTTTTGCAGGTCTGGAGGTCAACACAGAGGGCTCGGTGGGTGATAACCCAGGCGTGTGACTTTTCCGGACTTTTCCAGTGAATCTGTGGTTTTGATGAAGTTCGCCCAACAGGGTCCAAAGTGAGAAGAGCAGGGCTGAAAGGGCGCTAGGAAAACACGTTCAAGGGCAAGTGGGGGAAGGGCCTGGGGCGAGAAAAGGCTGAGGGGTACTTTCAGAGACATAGGTGGAAATCCAAGAGAGAGAAGGCCCCATGAGCCTTGGCTGGAGTATGCTGCACCTCCAGAAGCGGGAGGCGGTCCTCGCGGCCGAATGCTGCAGACTGGGCAGCCAGCATGATGAGCACAGAAGAACATACTGACCACGTGTGTCCCTAAGTGAGTGCACACACCTGCACACACGTACAGACTCCATGTGTGCTTGTCTGTGCACAGTCAAGGAAGATTTTCTGGATGGCTACCTAGTGGCTCAGTGGTAAAGAGTCTGTCTGCCAATGTAGGAGATGTGGGTTCAATCCCTGGGTCTCGAAGATCCCCCAGAGGAGAGCATGGCAACCCACTCCAGTATTTTAGTCTGGGAAATCCCATGGACACAGGAGCCTGGTGGGCTACAGTCCATGGGGTTGCAGAAGAGTCGGACATGACTTAGCAACTAAACAACAGCAACAGCTGCTAGATAGCATGCCATATATATGTGCAATATACAAAGATCAACAAGATAGTTTGCCCACTCATGGGCAGTTTATAATCCCTGGTGGTCCAGTGGTTAGGACTCTGTGCTTCCACTGCAGGGGGCATGGGTCCAATCTTTGGTTGGGGAACTAAGATACCCCTGAAGTGGGTTGCCATTTCCTTCTCCAGGGTATCTTCCCGACCCAGGGATCTAACCCTCATCTCCTTCATTGGCAGGTGAGTTCTTTACCCTTAAGGCACCAAACATAACCTGATTTAATCCTCACAGTAACTTCATAAGGTAGGTAGCATTCTTGCCCCCATTTTACAGATGAGGAAACTGAGTAATAGGATAAGTCACCCAAGGTCACACAAAGTGCTGTGGCAACACAGAGGGAAAGTTTGATTTCTCCTGGAATGGTGGAGATGGTGGTGGTGGTTGGGTGGGTATCAGGAAGGCTTCGTGAAAGAAGCACATTATAATGACTGCCCTTCCCTCACCCCAAACATTGAACAATTGTTTAAAGTGCCTACAGTGTGCAGCAAATAGGTTTGGTCCAGGAAATTGGTTTTCTTCTTCTTGAAATCAGGCATCCAAAGCAAAGGGTAACTCAGCTTACAACTGAGTGGTTAAGCGTTACCATGGAGACCTGAGGAGAAGGAGGAGTTCCTGCCAGATGCTGGGGGTTCCTCAAGAAGCCTCTGCTGTTGGTTGTTCTGATAAGATGGGAGTGTGGGTGGGTGGAGGGATGTGGCAGGAGATGGGAGCATGCAGGCAGAACAAACTTCACAATTTCTTGTTGAGAATCCTGAAAGATCTTAAGGTAACAGGGAGCCATTATAGAATTTTTATTAGGCAAGTTTGGACTTTGTTCTGCAGGCACTTGGGGATGAGATTAAAATCAAAGGTTTTTGATCTTAATTTATACAAATATGCATAATTTAAAATAAAACTTAAAAGACTCATATCATCATATAACAAAATAACTTTTTTCCTATGTGTATTTCCTCTGGTCTCTGTCCATGTAAGTATAGTTTACACAGCTGTATATATATATATTTATACATATTTGACATAGTTGTATTTATAGTGTACATGTACTTTTTGTCTACTTGTCAATCACAGCACACAAGTGTCTCAGGCTTGGGAAATCCTCCTGAAGTATTTTGTTGATTCTCTCCCCTCTGCTTTCTCTGTTTGCCCATCTGGAACTTCCATCATTCAGATGTTGCATCTCCCAGATGGTCTTCTAATTTTAATCTTTTTTTTTTCTTTTTTTTCGTACTATGTTCTGGGAGGTTTCCTCTAACTTACACTTTCATTCCTTGTGCTTTTTCAAATCTGCTGTCACAATGGTAATTCATGAGTTCCTTTTATCGTTTACTTCTCTGAGGATGCAAATGATAGTCTTGTTCTTGTCGTTGCTGTGGTTGGTGGTGGTGGTGTGTGTGATGTGTGTGTGTGAGAGAGTTTTCTTCATCTTGCACAGTATCTGTTACTTCCAAGTTGTGGTTCCCTTCCTTTCTCCTTCTTTAGGTGACTGTAGTATGTATTGTTTTATAGCTTCTTCTGTTTATTTTTAAAATTGTTTTATATTTTTAAATTAGCTTTCTGAGGGATAATTTACGTACAATGAAAACCATCAATTTAAATGTAGAGCTCAATGAGTCTTGCCAGTGTATACAGTTAAATAATTACCAGCACAATTACACTATGCAATAGTACAATATAAAAATGAGGAAACTGACACTGGCACGATGCTGTGAACTTGACTACAGACCTTATTCAGATTTCACCAGTTTTTACATATGCTCAAGTGTGTGTGGGTATGCTGTGTATGTGTGTGCTCAGTTGCTCAGCCGTGTCCGACTCTTCATGACCTCAAGGACTGTAGCTTGCCAGGCTCCTCTGTCCATGGAATTTTCCAGGCAAGAATACTGGATTGGGTTGCCATTTCTCATTCCAGGGGATCTTCCCAACCCAGGGAGAGAGCCCCCGTCCCTTGTATCTCCTGTATTGGCAGGGAACTCTGCCACTGCACCACCTGGGTAGCCCCCGTTATTGTGCATTAGTTCCATGCAATTTTATCACAAGTATAACCACTATGCAACCACCACAATAATCAAGACACAGAACTGTCTCATTAACACAAAGAAACTGTGTTCCTTCTGTATTGCCTTCTCTTGTGTTAAAAATATCTTTCTTGGGACTTCCTTGATGGTCCAGTGGTTAAGAATCCACCTTCCAATGCAGAGGGCACAGGTTCTATCCCTGGTCAGGGAACTAAGAGCCCACATTTAATGGGGTAACTAAGCCCAGGGGCTACAACTAGAGAACCCAACTAGAGAAGCCCCTGCATGCTGCAACAAAGACCCAGATCAGCCAAAACACATGTATATATATAAGGCGTAACTGATAAATTCTTCAAAATATTTCTATTGTATTATTTTAATCCACTTTTCTATGTTTCTAAGCTCATTTCTTAGTGATTGCTCTAGGAACTACAATGTGCATCTTTAACTTATGAGAAACTATTTCAGATTTATAATGACTTAAATCCAATAAAATATAGCAATGTAGTTCTATTTCTTCCCCTTCTTCATTCTGTTTTTATCAAATCTATTACATCTACGTGTGTTAAAAACCCAACAATACGGCCCTATAATAATAATTTAAATAACCTTATTTTTAAAAGACAGTAAGGGAAGGAAAGGTATAGATCATTGTTTTGTATTTACCCATGAGTTTACCATTTCCTGTATTCTTCTTTCCTGCCACTTAAACCTACCATCCAGGGTCCTTCCTTATCAATCTGAAGGAATTCCTTCTGTAAGATAGGTTGGCTAGCAATGACTTCTGTTTGTATTTATCTGAGAATGTCTTTATTTTTTTATTAAATTTTAAATGAGAAATTTATTGAAACAACATGTTTAACTCAAAGAGAAAACCTTTCCTTAAAAGGTGTTTATAACTAAAGACACATTATCATACATGTAACAACTACATACCTTAAAAATTTACAAAATGGCCCTTGATTTTTATAATGACAAATGAAAAACATTGAAATTCTCCAAACAAGTTATGAGGATTTTATTATTATTATTATTTGTTGAATAGCAAAAGCTAATAACCTTTTGAAATATGAAGATGTCTCCGCTGGTTTTTACTTTCTGCCAGCTCCCCTCAGTTTTCCAGAGGAAATTTGCAGGTCTCAAAAGACATTGTTGTTGTTCACTCGCTAAGTCGCTAAGTCGTGTCCAACTCTTTGTGACCCCAAGCTTCCCTCTCCTTCACAATCTGCCAGAGTTTTCTCAAATTCATGACCATTGAGTCAATGATGCTAACCATCTCATCTCACAGAATACTTAGCAATATTCACATCCCAGACAAGTATCATTAAAAAGAACCATTACATTCTGGGAGTAGTTATGCTTCCAAAACAGTTTCAAATGAAATTATTAGATAATAGTCACTTAAAAGTAAAATTATAGAGGCAGACCCCACCTGGGGCCCTGCGACAACATGGGCTGGCTGTCTGCTTTAGGTTTCTGTGTATCCTAAACCCATCAGGCTGGAGGTGTCCACTTTCTCTGAGAAGCATGACTGATGCTTATGTCTTGCTCCGAAGGAATCCTACCTCCTGCTGTCCAAGCAAATCAGGGCGCAGTCTCCAAATGCCTGCTCACCCTCTGTATGTCAAGCTGCCAACGCCGTCCCAATTTTCTTGTTGGTGTGAGTCTTGGAGTCACTCAGTCTTATAGCAACTAAAGTTGCTCTGAGCCATTCAAATCTGATCACTGATCAGCCAGCCGTCGTAGCCCAGCACCAAAGACCCTGGAATCAGATCCCCAGTGACAGCAAAACCTGCCTGGCAACCCAGGTTGATAGTCGACTCCTCCTCGACTTCAGTAATTTTTTTTTAATCTATTTTTTTTTTTAAAGGTCCCAGCCTCACAGTGGTAAAGAAGACTGCTCCTTGATAGTCAGAACCTTGTAAAATGTCGGGAGCATCTCTGAGATAGAACTTCACTTCCACTCATAGGCGCTGCAGGTGACCTGTGTGAAGGGACTTTCTTGCCCTTGCTCCTAGACTCAGGAGAAAAGGGCAAATAATCAAGACTTTTAGATGTCCAAGCCAAGATTCCTTTACAACATTTACACATAAAAGGTAAGCCTTTCATCTTGGTGTGGGCAATACCGCATACCTGAAGAGGCTGATTCGCTGAATTGTTCACCTCTTGCTGCACCTGTGCAAACAGGCCAAAAGTCAAGGAGGGACCTCTGACTATTCTGACTATTCAAACTGTTGATCACTCTTTTCTCAACCCTTGCTCTTGACTGTCCCTCCCGCTCCCTCTAGGACCACGCCCCGTCTCGGGGAGGGAGCTGGGTGGTCCGTTCTGGTCTCTGCGAGCCGGGGCGAGCCCTTGGCTCCCCGCCCCATCCATTCTGAGCTGTCGTTCCCGCCTAGGCCCACCAGGGGGCGCTCTATCCCTGCTGAAGCAGCATTCTGGAACACGGTCCATCGCCTTGCGGTGGGTACAAACCACCTCTCCTTGTTTCTGGGCTTTGCTAGTGCCCGTCAACCTGTGGGCTGCCCTTGCCAATCATTAGAGGCCCTTGCCCCTTATTCTTACACACCCCTTCCTGCATACTCCCTCGTATACTAGAATCTCTCTCTCAAAGATTGCTTTCTCAGGTACAAAATCTAAAAGAGCCCCCCAAATGTCATTAATCAACATATATGATATTTTAATAATTATAATGAATGCAAAAATACATCGTGAACAAATTATCAAAAATTTAAGTCAAGACGGAATCAGTATTACTGATTTTTTTCCTTCGGTCTCAGGCTACAATCTGGCCTAGCCGGCACGGCTGGGTTTCACCCCCCACCACTTAGTCGAGGACATGGCTTCTGTTTTTGCCTCTCCCCTGCAGAATCACCTTTCTTCTCGCCCCTGGATGCTTCTTTAGCATATTTCCTGTCTTAAAACAAAAGAAAACCAGTCCCCCGCCTGACCTCAGCTGCCCTACCATTCTCTGTCTTGTTTTCCTTTTTCTCTGGAGCTGACTACAATTGGGCTTTTGTTCTCAACACTGCCTGGGAAGCGGCTCTGGTCAAGGTCACCAACGACCTTCACCTCGTCTGTGCTCCTCTTATTCCGCGTCTGGCGGAGGAGATCCACACTCCTTGAAACTCTTTCCTCTTGGCGTGTCTGCCTTCTAGATCCCTGGCTGTCTTCCTACTCCCTTCCCCACGTCTTCTCTGGATTATCCTATCTTCCTGACCCTAAATGTCAGAGGCAGTTGCAACCATCCCCTCACACTGCCCAGGGCAGGGGGAGAGAGTCATAAGTCTCAGTATGTAAAGCCTTTTAATGGTTAGCCTGATCATTCAAGAGATTCAGACAAATAGCTGTCACTCACCATTTCAAGTGTGAGAAGGTGGTAAGATCCAGGAAAAGTACCTAGTGGAAAAACAAGTGGGGAATGCCTGCCAAGTGTTCTCATCAATGTGATCTATGTGACCTCTTGCGATGTGATTTAGACTGAGAAATATATATATTGGATCTTTGTCCACAGTTCCAAGGACAGAGCTCTTAAAATCTTAGGAATTTCCTAAGTGATTAGAGCCTTGAAAGTGTCTTTTGTTAGGTTCCAGAGATGACTTTTGGACCCCACCTAAGGTTGGGGGCTGGTTGCCTGAAGAACCAACCAGGTGGTTAAAAGGTAGAAACTTTCAGTCCCACCTCCCTGACCTCCAGGGAGGGGAAAGGGGCTGGAGGCTGAATTAATTGTCAATGGCAGTGATTCAATCAATGATTCCTACGTAATGGAACTTCCATAAAAACCCCAAAGGACACGGTTTGGAGAGCTTCCAAGTTGGTGAGCCAGACCTCTTCCACATGCGGCTGTGCCAGCCCCAAACTTCATGGGGACAGAAGCTCCTTTATTCGAACTTGTCCTGCGTACCTCTTCATTTGGCTACTGATTCATATCTTTTGTTATCCTTTGTAATAAAGCAGTAATCTATTGAATAAATGTTTCCTGAGTTCCTTGAGCTACTCTAGCAAGTTAATTGAACCTAAGGAGTAAGTCAGGGGAACCTCTGATTTATACCTAGTTGATGAGAAGTATAGATGACAACCTGGACTTGGGATTAGCATCCGAAGTAGAGGGCAACCTTCTGAGAGTGAACACTTTACCTGCAGAATCAGACGCTGTCTCCAGGTAGACAGTGTCAGAACTGAATTGAGTAGTAAGACAGCCAGTTGGTGTCAAAGAATTGCTTGTTGATATGGGGAAAACTCAACACACACACATAGGAAACCTTCACTCCTTAGAGAAAAGGCTGAAACTCCCTAGAGGGACATTAAAGAAGATTTAAATAAAAGGCAAAATATACTATCCTCATGGATATGATGACTTAGCACTGCATAGATGACAATTCTCCCCAAGTCAATCTATTAAATGTAATCCTAAATTTATGTGGCAGAATAAAGTCCTTATATAGTTAAGAAAATGTTGAAAAGGAGGACTCACTCTACCAGTTTAAAAAAATATTTTATAAAACTGAGGTTTAAAAATATCCAAAAAACAACAACCAACACCACGCTGACACTTGTGCTGGTGATGGAACAGAAGTGAGAAGTCAGAATTAGACCCGAGCGAATGCAGCTTCTTGGCGAGTGGAAGATACGGCCACAAATCGATAGGCGAGTTGGCTGTCGGCAGATGCTCCTGGGAACACCATCTCTCCAAGTGGAGCAAAAATCAAGCTGGGTCTCATGCTCACTGAATAATGGTCTCCCAAAAATGTCCATGGGCTTCCCTGCTGGCTCAGATGGTAAAGAATCTGCCTGCAATAGAGGAGACTTGGGTTTGATCCCTGGGTCAGGAAGATCCCCTGGAGAAGGGAATGGCAACCCACTCCAGTATTCTTGCCTGGAGAATTCCATGGACAAGGGAGCCTGGTGACCTACAGTCCATGGGGTCACAAAGAGCCACCTTCATTTTCACTTCAAAGATGTCCACATCCTAATTCCCAGAGCCTGTGACAATGCTACTTTCCTTGGCAGATGGGATTTTGTAGAAGTGATTAAGTTGTAAAAGGGGGAGATTATCTTGGAGAAGGGAAAGGCTACCCTCTCCAGTATTCTGGCCTGGAGAATTCCCTGGACTGGATAGTCCATGGGGTCGCAAAGAGTCGGACACGACTGAGCAACTTTTACTTCATTTCTTATCTTGGGTCCAGTCTAATCACATGATTCCTTCAAAGTAGAAAACCTTACCTGTGATCAGAGGGAGAGAAGCAGAGCATCATTTTTTTCCTGTTTTTGGAATCGAGCAAAGGGCCACAGGCCAAAGAATGTAGGTGGCCTCTAGAAATTGGAAAATGCAAGAAAATAGATTCTCCTTAAAATCTTTAGAAGAAAAGAGCCCTGCTAATACCTAGGCTGTAGCCCCCAAAAAAACTCATTTTGAACTTTTGACCACCAGAGCTGTAATAAATGTGCAGGGTTTTTAAGTCATTAAATTTACAGTAATTTGTTATAGCAGCAATGGGAAGCTAATGCAGACCTCTAACTCACCGTGCACAGAAGTGAGCTCCCATTAGGTCCAAACCTAAATGTGAAAAATAACATTACAAAACTAACGGAAGGTTGTGCAGGAAAGTGTCTTTGAGATTTTTGTTTGAGAGAAGACATTTTGAATTGGAGCTTCAAAACACAAGCCACGTATAGGATAAAAAAGTTTTTTCTGTTCAACAAAGGGCACTGTAGAGACAAGATACAGATGTCCAGCTGGGAAAAGGCACCTGGAATATCTGAAATTGATGGAAGTTTCATAGTCAATAAACTCCTGAAAATCAACTTTAAAATGACAAGTAACCCGACAAAAAATAGGCAAAGATTATGAGAGTGGGAGGCCCCCGGCGGTGATTCCGATCCTCACCCAAATGTGAGAACAGTTGCAAAGAAGAGCCATACTGTGGGCTGAATTGTGCCCCCAGCCCGATTCCTATCTGGACTCCGACCTAAGTTCTGCTCCCCCAGCATGTGACCTTATTGGAAACAGGGTCTTGTAAATATAGTTAGTTAACTGAGATGAAGTTACAGTGGAGTCCACTGGGCCCTCATCCAATAGAACTGGTGCCCTTACACAAAGGGGGAATTTGGATGCACACAAGGAGAATGCCGTCTGAAGACGAAGGCAGAAGGGGTGATGCTTCTACAAGCCTAGAAATGGCAAGATGGCCAGCCAACCATCAGAAACCAGGAGGGAGGTAGGGAACAGATTCTTCCCCAAGGCCCGCAGAAGAAACCAACTTTGCCAACACCGCAATCTTGACACCACTTCTGAACCCCAGAATTGCTACAGAATGCATTTCTGTGTGTTAGCTGCTCACTTTGTGGTGCTTTGTTATGGAAGCCCTGGGAAACAAATACAGGGGAGTTAGCCTCTCCTTGGAGTGTGTGTGGGGAGGCATCTTGATTTGGTGCCTGGTGAGTGAGTCTTGGGGGGATTAACCAGGCTGAGGGAGGGGCTGTTCCCAAGAAGAGCATCAGGCTTGCTGGGCTCAGCCTGCTCTCCAAGTTTAAGAGGAGAGGAAGGCACAGGAAACGCTTGGTTGCTCTAGCATCAAATCAGGCGTCCCTGACTTATTGGACCAAATCCCAGGCCTGGATATTCTCAGCATCAGTCTCTGCAGTGCAGACAGCCCCATTCCAGTAAGGGAGGAAGATGAGGAGAAAACAGCTGAGTATCTGTGCCTTCCTCCCCCTCTTCCCCACCTCGGAAGCTCAGCCCTGGACATGAGACAGCCAGCAGCTGAAGAAGACTCTTGAGAGTTCCTTGGACAGCAAGGAGATCAAACCAAACAGTCCTAAAGGAAATTAACCCTGAATGTACATTGGAAGGACTGGTGCTGAAGCTGAAGCTCCAATACTTTGGCCACCTGATGTGAAAAGCTAACTCACTGGAAAAGACCCTGATGCTGGGAAAGATTGAGGGCAGGAGGAGAAGGGGGGCGACAGAGGATGAGATGGCTGGATGGCATCACCGACTCAATGGACATGCGTTTGATCAAACTCCGGGAGATGGTGAAGGACAGGGAGGCCTGGTGTGTTGCAGTCCATGGGATTTCAGAGTCAGACACTGACACGACTGAAGGACTGAACAACAACAGCAAGAAACAGGGTGGGAGGGAGAGGGCAGAGTCAGCAGCCTGCCGTTTAATCTTGCAAACCAGAGCTGCTGGGGTTCCTGCAGCCACAGCACCAGAACGTCATGACCTCCCCCAAGATCAGTGCTGGTGATCTCTGCTCTGAACACACACAGGGGTCTCCGAGGGTGGAGTCTGAGGCTAGGGGGTTGCTGATGGTGGATTGTCAGCCTTTAACTTGGCCAGGAGCGACCCCTCGACCAGGGCCCCGTGAGAAGGTGCTATGGGTACCCTGCCTCTGCCCACTGTCCTCTTCCTCGATCCTGGCTCCCCACCACCACACCCACACATCCCCACTCCTCGCCTTCAGCCTGATAGCTGCTCTTGAGTCACCCTCACTCCCAAGACTGGGCATGGGCTTGTTTTCTCTGAATCTCCTGCTCCATACACTTCTCTGGGCCCCAGTTGCTCCTGACCTTAGCAAACCCCAGCCCTTGGGGCTCCACCTTGGTGCTGGCTGACCTGTCCTCCCCACCCCGACCCTGCACTGCCTCCCCGCCCTTGGCTCTCTCCAGGAGGCACTGAGCTAATCAGGCTGATTATCGCCCAGGTCCAATTCCACTTTTCTTGGCTACAATGCGCAGTAAATTTCCTCAGCCGCCAGGCTCCCCTGCGAGCCCTGCCTCTTGTCAGGCAGCCTGACTTAGGAAGCCGCCAGCTCCCCGCCTGCCGCCTGCCGTATCATCACAGATAAATCAGGCTTGCCCAACCTGGGGGTGTAATCTAAACGCCATCGACAGTCACATCACCCTCAGCAGCAAAACACAACTGTCACATCTTCCTGGGTCTAGTAAAATCTCTGAGGTTCTAAATGCCCAGACTCTTGTTATTATTCTAAAGATTATACTATAATCTTTTAGAGCTGCATTTTAGAGGAAGCTTTGGAAAATCTCCCTCATCTCTACACATTTTGAGAGTGGGCTAGTGGCATTAGTCTTAGTTTATCATCAGGAGATAATCCTTGAACTTCCAGCTTTATTTTATACTTGACCCATTCCCTGAGTATCTGAAAGTGATCTGGAAAGATCCAGAGAAGAAGAGGATGTTTACTTATCCCCAAACCCCAGCCCCTGCTGTGATGAAAGAAGAAGCTCTTCTGACCGTTCCTTCTTTTCCAGTGAGGGCAAGTCTTGGCTGTGAGAGGGAAGGAAGTATAAGTGCCCCCTACTTGCATGGCCTGAATTGGTTCTAGGGTTTCAAACACGGAGCTTTCTGTAGGATGGGAGATACTGATGTATGACGCAATCAGAGAACAAATAAGAATTCTGGTTTGTCACTTTGACACAAGCCCAGAAGGAGGCTGAAGAAGGATGGATGAATGCGGCAGGAGATGCTTTTAAAGACTTTGTGGAGATGGGTCTTGATTCAATTAAATTTAATAAGCATTAATAGCATCTTCTGTGCACATGGCACTGTGTTAGACATTGTGGGAGCAGAGAGGGCAACAAAGACGCTACCTCACCCTGAGGGGACAGATTATGAATGTGATGTAAGAAGTATATATAGCAGTGTTAGGGAGTGCTGTGGATTGAAAACTTGTGCACCTCCTGCCCCATCCTCCACTGTGAAGGTTTTTGGAGATGGGGCCTTTGGGAGGTGGAGTGAGATGAGGTCATGAGCGTAGGGCCTTGGCCTGGTGGAATTAGAGCTCTTAGAAGAAGAGAAACCAGACAGCTTGCTTTTTTGCCCCTCCCCAACCTCTGGTGTGGGCATGCACAGAAAAAGTGGTCATGTGAGCATATGGCTAGCAAGGGGCCTCCTGCAAGACAGGAAGAGAGCCTTCACCATAAAGCGACCTTGTCAGCCCCTGATCTTGGACTTTCAGCCTCCAGAATTGTGGGAGAATCAAAATTTGTTGTTTAAGCCACCCAGTGTATGGCATTTTGTTGTAGCAGCCAGAGCTAAGACAGAAAGACATAGATGAGAGCTATTAATTGTGAAGACTTGTATCAAAAAGGGCTTCCTGGAGGAAGTAGAACTGGAGTTTCGGATGAGTCAGGTCCTAGAGAGGAAGATGTGGGAAGGTTTGCAAAAAGAGAGCTGTGTTTGAACCAGGAAGTGGGCCCTCACCAGACACGGAATCTGTCAGCTCCTTGATCTTGGATTCCCCAGATTTCAAAATGGTGAAAAATAAATGTCTGTTGTTTTTAAGTCACCCAGATCCACGGCATTCTGTTATAGAAGTCAGAACGGACTAAGACAGCCCAGTTTTAGGAGCTAGGTAGTTTGATGGCAAATATGAAAAAAGAATCAAATGAAGGCTAAAGATCTCTCCCGGGGGAGAAGCTGAAGGATGCCAGCAGATGCTCCAAATGTCCACGAGGGGGCAGCACAGCTTAGCCTCTTTCTTAGGTTAAGGTCTAACTGGTATGGCGTGTGGGGGACACCTTCCAGAACAAAATGAATCCTGAGCTGCCTGGCAGGAACAGTAATAAATCATCCTAAAAATGTTAAAAGTGGCATCCATAAGGGATGCTTTCCAAGCAAATTAGTTTTTATACGACAGAAGGCAAGATTGTGTCCAAATGGTCAAATATAATTTTTCCCAAATGTAACTCAGGGAGTTAGTTGATGAGAAAGCTGGAAAGAGAACCCAAGACTGTATCTTTTCAAATCTATGTAAAGACACATGGGCCCCTTTCCAGAAAGAGAAGTTAGTTCTGTTGCATGAGGAAGTGCGTATCTGTATCATGTGAGTATGTGTGGTCCTGCCTCACTTGTGGCATCCTTGGGGCTCAGCAAATGATGATGGGGGAGGTCAGGGACTGGCATGCTTCCTGGCTTCAGACTTCCCTCTTGTCATCTTGAGGCCAAACTTATCAGAATCTATATCCCAGAGGAGAGGAAGAGAGAGAAACTGGTAGGTGAGAAATAGAAGCTTGCATAGGGCATTGACTGGAGAAAGGTCTGGGAACCATGAAAAAGTTAATGAAGTCGTTTTCCTTGTTTTTATTTATTAGATAGGGAAGTTGACATGTACTAACAAAAAATCAGAACCTGCAGATAAAAATAAGAACTTAAAAATACTCATAATACTATGTATTGAAAGAAAATGCTCTATGCTTAAAAACACACGTTTTTCATAACAATGGAATGCAGTGACTCTTACACGAGCATTTTGTTTAATGGCAAGTTCAGTCCAGTGTTGAAGGGATCTCGGCTCTAAGCGAAGGTGATTGGGGCGCTGTCCTTGGTGCTGAAACTGAGCTGCCCAGGGGAGCAACCTTTCTGGAATGAGTGGGAGGGCTGCACCTATCGGAGATTCCATGGTGTTTCTGTTTGAGAGTTTCCCAGCATTGTGGTCTATCTCCTCTTCCCCCTTGGTAAGTACAAGTGGAGAACAGAAAGACAAGTCGGACCATCACCTTCAGAGAGATGACCAACACCAGCTGTGGCCCCTGCAGTCATGGCTTTGGCCATGAGAGTTCCAGGCATATTTGGGTCTCTCTTGCCTTTTCTTCTAATCTATTTTGAATTGAGATGAGCCTGCAATCCTTTCCATAGACCCTGGTTGCTTCCCTTCCACCCTTGAAGAATCTTTGTAAGGCCCCAGAAAACAAGTAGTCATGGACTATAAAATCTGGTTTCTTTGCTAGCCTACTGGGGATTGTTCCAATCCCTTTGCATGAATGTGACCCCTTCTCAGTACCTCCAGACCCTCAGTACCTCACTTTATATCTCTCCCATAGCTAATGGCACTGGGGGTCCTCTTGGGATATACACCCTCCTCCATCCCAGACACCCTGTCCTCCCTGAGATCTGAAGGACAGAAAGGGAAGTTAGTCTCCTGAAACTATAACTCTTCTTCCCATTCTAGGGGGTCCTTCATTCTCTCATAACTTCCATGAGTTCACCCACTTTTCTCTGGAAGGGCCTTGGTGCCTCAACCATATTGCTCATCTCACAGCCTAGAAATTTGGCATCAGGACTTAATACACATAGAAGCAAAGCAAGAAGCTCGGGGTAGGGGATGAGGTCTTGTAAGTGTTCAGGGAGGTGGGGATAATGTCCAATTGTGCAGCTGTCAGAAAGGGAGCTCACACCCAGTTCAGGAGCTGGATTTCAGGGAAGTTAGCAAATACACATGACTCAGTCCCTTCCAATGGAATGTGAGCAAAATGATGGATGCCACTTCCAGGCCTGGTCCATACAACTTCCCTGGTGGTACTGATTGCTCTTCCAGGTAGAAACACGTGGTGAGGAGACCCAAGGTGATAGCAAAGCCTCTGGAGAAGGAACGTAGATCCCTGAATCACCACGTGGAGGAAAGCTACCTGCCAACCAGGAGCACAGTTATATAAGCAAGAAAAAAAAATCTTCTATTGTGGTTGAGCCATTGTACATTTGGGGTATATCTGTTACAGCAGACTCTAAAATATCCTAACTGCTACAGGGAAGGGTGTTGTTTAATCCCAGGAACAGATATTTAATAGAATTACTCTTGTCTTGTCCTCAGTCATGTGCAACTCTTTGAAACCCTTTGGACTGTAGCTGGTCAAGCTCCTCTGTCCATGAGATTTTTTAAGCAAGAATACTGAAGTGGGTTGCCATTTTCTCCTCCAGGAGATCTTCCTGACCCAGGGATCAACCTTGTGTCTCCTGCATTGTAGGCAGATTCTTTACCTGCTAAGCCATCAGTCATCCTAAAGAAGTTCAGATCTTTAGTATTAATATTTTTGGATCAAATAATCTCCTTACATGTGGGGTTTAATATGTTTGTAACACTCAAGAGAATTTAGCCTATTGGAATGTCCACCTTGATTTAATTTAAAGTATATAACTGAGTGATTGATTTAGAAGTGTAATTTTACGTGAAAATCTTGCTGAGGTTGTAAACAGTGTTAGAACACTTAAGAGAACTTGAGATTCATTGTGCTGTTCTGTGCTGTGTAGGTGCTCAGTCGTGTCTGACTCTTGGCGACCCCATGGACTGTATCCTGCCAGGCTCCTCTGTCCATGAGGTTTTCCAGGCAAGGATACTGGAATGGTTGCCATTTCCTTCTCCAGGGGTCATCATCTAGGTATATTTAATTTATTGGGTTTGTAAAATTAAGTGTGGAGAAAGCTTTAAAATGCATTTAATTATATTAGATTTATGAAGTTTCTTGGGTAGTTGGAAAGCTTTTGCTTATTCATCAAAAAAGATGGAAATCTTTAAATAGGAAATTAATGTATTAATTTTATAAATGCAACTGTAAACATTTCATGGCATTTGACTAGCCAAGAATGTGCTCAGTTGCTTCAGTTTTTTCAGTCGTGGCCAACTCTTTGCAACCCTATGGACTCCAGCCCACCAGGCTTCTCTGTCCATGGGATTCTCCAGGCAAGAATACTGGAGTGGGTTGCTATGCCCTTCTCTGGGGATCTTCCTGACCCAAGGATTGAACCTGTGTCTCTTTTGTCTCCTGCATTGCAGGCAGATTATTTTCCCACTAAGCCACTTGGGAAGCCCAAGAATGTAAAATAGATTAAACACTAATCAAAGACTTTCACCAAAGTGATTGTCCTTCTGCTTCTGGCCAAAATAGAGTAACAAGATTCCTGTTACTAGTCAGCTGGCTAATCAGTTAAAATAGGGAGATTATCCTGGGTTATCAGGGCAGGCTCAGTACTATCGAATGAGTCCTTAAAAGCAGAGGAAAGAGCAGAAAGGAAATCAGAGAAATTTGGAGCATAAGGGCATGCCGATGCTGGCTCTGTGGGTAGAGGGGACCTCCTGGCAAACTCACTTCTGCCAATAACCTGAATCAGTTTGGAAGTGGATTCCTCCATGGAGCCCCGAGCAACGAACATGGCCTGGTTGACTCCTTAATTTCAGCCTGAAGAGTGTCTAAGCTGAGAACTCAGTGGAACCACCCCTGTGCCCAGAATTCTGACCCACAACACTATTGGATAATCAAAGGGTGTTGTTTGAACCAAATGTGTGGTACTTTGTCAGGGTAGCGATAGAAAACCAATAGAGTCAGGTCTTGTCCTTTGTTAAAGGGAATCTGAATTTCCTTGTACAAGTGACCTTGGATGGGTTTTTGAATGTACCTGTGGGGTAAATTCCTAAACATCGGAATTGCCCAGTGAAAGAGCGTAAGTAATACTGTGTTACTTCTTTCTGTAGAACGGTACCAGTTGCACGGCCTCTACCCCTCCATGGCTGTGCCTGTTTCCCACACCCAGTATGCTAGCTAGCTTTTTGATTCTTGGCAGCTATTATATATTGAAATGTCCCTTCACCCCCTCAAAAAAGGATGTATTGAAATTCTAGCCCTCAGTACCTCAGGATGTGACCTTCTTTGGAGACAGGTCTTACAGAAGTAATGAAGTTAAAAATGAGGTCATTAGGAAAAACCCCATCGACTTTAAAAAAAAAAATTCACAACCTAAAAGTTGAGAGTTATGTTTTATTCGGTGGGAATTTTTAGGACTTCAAGTCTGGGAGGCAGCATCTCCAGTAACCCTGGGAACTTCTCTGAGGAGACGAGAGGAGGAGCCAGGATGTACAGAAGTTTTGTGACAAAGGGCAGCTCGTCTGAACATCAAAAGATTATTGATAATTAAAGAAAACCAGATATCCCAAGTTAAGGAATTTAGCACTTTGCTATGTATGGGAAAGGCTTCCCTGATAGCTCAGTTGGTAAAGAACCCGCCCGCAACGCAGGAAATCCCGATTCAATTCCTAGATTGGGAAGATCCCCTAGAGAAAGGAAAGGCTACCCACTCCAGTATTCTGGCCTGGAGAATTCCATGGACTGTATAGTCCATGGGGTTGCAAAGAGTCGGACACAGCAGCAGGTTTCACTATGTATGGGAAGGGCTTCTCAGGTAGCTCAGTGGTAAAGAATCCATCTGTCAATGCTGGAGACACAGGTTGTATCCCTGGGTCAGGAAGCTCCCCTGGAGAAGGAAACGGCAACCCACTCCAGTGTTTTCACCTGGAGAATCCCATGGAGAGAGGTCTGGCGGGCTACAGTCCATGGGATCACAGAGAGTCAGACATGACTGAGCCGCAGAGCACGTACAGGAAGATGCAAGGGTCTGGGCTCACTAAGATCATTCCTTTCATGTGCGTCTCAGCTGTTGGGACCAGTGTCCTGTGTTTTTCACATCCTGTGCTTCCTTTCTCAGGGTTTACTGTAGGGTAAGGTGAGCTGCAGTCTGAAGGCTGCCAGATAGCGGGCATTCCTCGCTCTCCTGAAGACTCAGGAGCTCACAACTCAGAGCTGCTATCTCTGATGACTGTGACATCCTGTGTACTGATATGGCAGGAAGTACTCCATTTCTCAGTTCAGTTCTATTCAGTCACTCAGTCGTGTCCAACTCTTTGCAACCCCATGGACTGCAGCACACCAGGCTTCCCTGTCCATCACCAACTCCCGGAGCATGCTCAAACTTCATGTCCATTGAGACAGTGATGCCATCCAACCATATTATCCTCTGTGTTACCCTTCTTCTCCTGCCTTCAATCTCTCCCAGCATCAGGGTCATTTCTACTAAGCTCTTGGCTTCAGGTGGCCAAAGTGTTGGAGCTTCAGCTTCAGCATCAGTCCTTCCAATGAATATTCAGGACTGATTTCCTTTAGGATTGACAAATGATCTCCTTGCAATCCAAAGGACTCTCAAGAGTCTTCTCCAACACCACAATTCAAAAGCATCAATTCTTCGGTGCTCAGCTTTCTTTATGGTCCAATTCTGACATCCACACATGGCTACCAGAGAAACCATAGCTTTGACTAGATGGACCTTTGTCAGCAAAGTAATGTCTCTGTTTCTTAATATGCTGTTTAGGCTGGTCATAATTTTTCTTCCAAGGAGCAAGCGTCTTTTTTTTTTTTTTTTTTTTTGTGGCTGTAGTCACCATCTGCAGTGATTTTTGAGCCCAAGAAAATAAAGTCTCTCATGGTTTCCATTGTTTCTCCATCTATTTGCCATGAAGTGATGGGACCAGATGCCATGATCTTTGTTTTTTGAATGTTGACTTTTAAGCCAGCATTTTCACTCTCCTCTTTCACTTTCATCAAGAAGTTCTTTAGTTGCTCTTCGATTTCTGCCATAAGGGTGGTGTCATCTGCATATCTGAGGTTATTAATATTCCTCCCAGTGATCTTGATTCCAGCTTGTGCTTCATCCATTTCTCACCATAATCCAAAATGACTGGTGTCCTTCTCAAAAGGGAAAATTTGGACATGCACACGGAGAAGGATAAGAAGCTGGAGACAGAGATCAAAGTGATATGGCTGCAAGCCAAGGAATGCCAGAAGTGAAAGTGTTAGTTGCTCAGCTGTGTCTGATTCTTTGCAACCCCAAGGACTATAGCCCACCAGACTCAGGCTCCTCTGTCCATGGGATTCTCCAGGCAAGAATACTGGAGTGGGTTGCCATTTCTTCCTCCAGGAGATCTTCCCGATCCAGGAACTGCAGGCAGATTCTTTACTATCTGAGCCACTAGGGAAGCCCTAAGATTGCTGGCAAATCACCAGAAGCCAGGGGAGAGGCCTGGAACAGATCCTTCTCTGCTGCCTTTGGAGGGAGCATGGCCCTGCTCACACCTTGGCTTTGGACTTCTGGCCTCTGTAACTGTGAGCCAATAAATTTCTGTTGTATTAAGTCATCTGTTTGTGATACTTCATTGCTACAGCCCTAGGAAACTGGTAGAGCCAGGAAATGGATTAAAGATAGGACTGCTGTGTAGTTTGATTTTTTTTTTTTTTTTTTTTGCCTCTTCAGTCACTGGTAGGGTGGTGGTGGGGCAACTAAGCCAGCTTGCCACATCTATTGAAATTGCGCACCTCAACTAGAGAGCCCACAAACCACAAGGTAGATCCAAGTGATGAAATTAAGAACCAACAAGTGAATAAACAAATAGACTGCATTAAAGGAGTGCAGGCCTTCACACACCCTGAACCTTATCAGCAACCCCACCCCAGAACCGTTACTATTAAGTATTAGTTGTTCAGTGTTGTCCGCCTTTTTTCAACCTCATGGACTGTAGCCCACCAGGCTCAGGCTCAGCCTCAGAGGACCCAGGTTCGATCCTTGGGTTTGGAAGATCCCCTGGAGAAGGGAATGGCAACCCACTCCAGTATTCTTGCCTGGAGAATCCCATGAGCAGAGGAGGCTGGGGGTCGCAAAGAGTCAGACATGACTGAGCAGCTAGCACTTTCATTTCTATAAAGCTTCTCACCAAATCCCTCCCAGGTTGGAACATGGTTCCCAAGTGCAGAAATGCACCTTTTCCCCATTTGCCTGGCAAAGCAATAAAGCTGTTCTTTTTTAATTTACCCAAAAGTTTGTCTCTGAGTTTCAATTCGGCCCCAGGGCAAAGAGGCTGAGTGTTTGGCATCATCCTTGCTTCCCGTTTGGGCCTCCACACTGAATAGTCTTCTATATCACAGCTAGAGCGATTGCTTCAAAACACATTCGTCAAGTGACTTCTGTGCTGCAAACTCCTCGTGGCCTCTGCTACGCGTTGCATGGGGTCCCCCCTCCCCAAATTCATACAGTGAAGTCCTAACCCCTAGTACCACAGACTGTGACATTGGGAAATACAGTCACTGCAGATATAATTAGCTCAGATGAGGTCACACTGGAGTAGGGTGGGACCCAAATCCAAAATGACTGGTGTCCTTGTAAAAAGGGGAGTTTTGAACGCAGACACAGAAGGCCATGTGAAGGTAAAGGAAAACAGCGGTGACGTGGCCACAAGCCAAGTCAGAAGCCAGGGGAGAAACCTGGAACAAACCCTTCCGCGCCGACCTCAGAGGGAGCACAGCCCTGCTGACAGCTTGGTTTTGGACTTCTGGTCTCTGTGACTGTGAGACAATAAATCCCTGTTGTTTTAGGCCACCCAGGTTGTGGTAATCTGTTAAGGCAGTCACGGGAAGTGAACACACTTTCTGATCACCTGTTGCTGCCAGGGTGGGTTTGAGGGGAGATAAGTTAGTGGAGACCCCTAGGAGAGCTCCTCAGAGGAGGAGGCCTTATTCCGGGTGGGGTGGGGGTGTGGAAGGGATAGAGGCTTGAGTCTAACTTCCCCAGACTCGGTCAGCAGGAGGACGAGAGTAGGACAGCAGTGGAAACAGGGACCATTGGCAAGTGAGAGGGCCCAGGTAGGATGGGGTGGGCAGGGAGAGGATAGGGAAGGGCAGAAAGGACAGAGGGGCCTGCTGTAGGCCGAGGGCTTGGCAACCAGTCCTGGGGCCATTCGTGCTGGTGTGGGCAAGGAGAAGGCATGGGCAAGCCTGGACATGCCTACCCCGGGCTGAAAGGACATTGTGTTTCTTTCATGTTTGTTATAAATGCAAGGGAGGGCAGCGGGAACGGGTGTGTCTGCTGGGACAGGGCAAGGCCAGGTAGAGGCCACTAGAATGTTTCATGAGGCCCTTGCCTCAGCCATTGTGCCTGAGGAAGTATATGTGGCTCTGGGTCCCCAGAGAAAAAAACAGGGGAGAATCAGGTGCCACTCAAGGCTGGCCAGGGGTCTCCAGACCAGTGGATGCCAGGCCCAGAGAGAGGGCCACAGGATCCAGGAGCAGAGAATCTGAAAGGCTCCATTTCACAGAGGGGGAGACTGAAGCCAGAGATGCAATGAGTCCCAGAGTCCAGAATGTGGTTAGAGACAGGGTGGAGGGAGAAAGTGGGAAGAAAAGAAGAGGAAGAAAGGGAGAGGGAAGGGAAGAGAGGCCCAGAAAGAGGGCACGGAGGGACAGGAAGACAGGGAAAGGGCAGGGGGCAGAGGGATGAGAGGGACCCGGAAAGACCTTCCCTAAGGCATATATCACTGGGCCCCAGGTGCCACCATTGTCTGGAAGGCATTGAAAATGCCAGGTCTGGGAGAGAGGGTGTCATTCTTACTATAGATGAGATAGCTTCTGGTGATGTTATCCTGGGAAAATCTGTGCCAACGGACGGCAGAGTTCAAACCAGTGATGAATCTGCCCTTTTAGAGCAAGCCAAGCCACTGTCTCACTCTGCCCAGCCTCCCTCCCCCTCTTCCCACCTCCATCCTCTTCAATCGCCCCCTCAGCTCTCAGGTTGGCCCCCAAAGAAGGCCTTGCCTCCTGCGGGCAGGTTTGGACCAAGGAGGCCACGGTCTCCGTGATTACGCTCAGGGGCACTTTCTCCCCCACCCCCCACTCCATTTCTGCCTTGAAGGAGAGCTGTCCACGGTCTGGGGCAAGGGGACAGGAGCCCCCCACCCCACCCCTGCTTCTGGGGCCACGAGCTCAGGGCAGGACAAACTCAGGATGTGGCTGCTTGAATGACATTGACAGGGCCAGCGTGAGCCCCCACATCTGCCCCGAGCGCCCTTCCCTCCCCACCCAGGCAATCCCAGGATGACAACCCAAGGGGGTGGGTGTCCTGCCATCCACAGTTTGATTTTGACCTTTGTCCCCTTCCCTCTTTCTCTGGGGGCAGGCAAGGGGCAGAGGGGATCCTGAAGGGTGCAGGTAGGACCTGCTATCATCTTCTGCTGAGTTGAGCCCAGTTCCATGGCCATGGAGCCCAGAAAGTCTGAACTGGAATAGAGGCCGCAACATTTGTTCTTCAGGGGGAGAGACAGAGGCATCTGTCGTGTGCCTGGGATTTTGTCTGAGGCGTTCTGTCTGCTTCTCCAGCCCTGACAAGTCAACTTTCTTATTCTCAGTTTTTGGAACGGAAACTGATGCTCCGAGAGGCCAACTCAGATATGCCCTAAAGCCCTGGCTCCTCCTCCGTACCTCCCTGGCGGGGAGAGAGTAGGCGAAGGGCAAGAGGCTGAGAATAACTCCGCCTGGGCCCCCAGACGCAGAACTCCCTGGGCATAGGCAGGTCCAGGACCCTGCAAGGCTGAGGCTGTGAGAGCAATGGATTGGGGTGGGGGTCAGTCACCTTGGAGAGGGGCAGGAGCTGAAGGAACAGAGGCAGCAGATGGAGCGTCCTTGTCACCAGTCTCGATTTCAGAGCCTGGCGGGCAGCACACCTGCTCTCCACTCTTGGAGGAATTGGTGAAACAAACGTCAAGGAAACCCATAAATAAACGGGCCCCAAGCCCTTTGATCCCGGAGGCGCTGGAGAGCTGGGGCCCACCTAAGGCAGTCTGGGAAGCTCCACTGATGACTGGGAGTAGGAGAAGCCCTGTTTCAGGCCAAAGGGCAGAGGGAAGGGGAGGTCCTCCCTGGCCAGACAGCATCGAGGCACACAGAGCGTCGGGCACAGGGCCTGCAGCGGCCTGGAAGAACTAGGCGGCCCTGGAGGGAAGCGGAAGGTAGAGGAGAGGGTGGCCCTGAGCTTGCAAGGAGAGGGTGCCCTGCTTTTGACTTCAACCCCGGCAGTGGAGACCCCCTCCCCTCTTCTCGAGCTGGCTTTACTTCTGCTCAGGGTACCCTACTAGGTCATCATGGGTGCAGGCCAGTGCCCAGCCCCAGGAGGGCTGAGAGTTCTTGGGTCTTGGGGGTCCGCAGGTAAGCACAGCCCCTGGGGTCATCTGGGGTGACCTTGGGCCCTCTCAAGGTCAGCAGGGCAACATGCTCACTCTTTCACCTTCTGGGGACCCCGGCTCCTCCTTCCCTTGGCCTGAGGTCCACTCCCGGATGTGACCCCAAGCTCGGCTGCCGCAGAGCCCTCGGGGAGTAGTGGGCCTGATCCGGCCTGGGCTTAGGGTAAGCGAGGGGCCCCGGGCTCCACACGTGGGCCCGGGAAGGGGCCCAGATGCAGCGTCCAACCCTGTAGCGCTCTTCAGAGAAGGCCCTTCCCAGACTCGCAGGTGCCCCTGCAGGGGAGGGGGGACACTGCTTGGGCCACACTCAGCTCTGTAAGACTTGTTCCTTTAATGGCAGGAAAATTCCTGCATGGGTGTCACAAGTGGCGTAAACAATTGGAGTAAACATGGGTGGAGTAAACACAAGTGGAGTAAACAAGATGCCTCGGGGCTCCTGGCTGGAGGGCGAGGGAGCAGAGGGCGTTCACAGCAGGGAGGACAGGGCGAGCCCACTCCTCTGAGAGGACCATCCTTGGGCCTGACAACTGCAGACTTCAGGTTCCTCTTGGCAGCCCAGGGCCGCTGGAGCGCTCTGTTGGCCGCAGTCTCATCACCCAGATCTGAGCAAGGGGTGGCAGTCCCTATCCCCATCACTGAGCAGTTGTCACGACTGTGGGCCTCTGAATGTGGACCTGGGGAGGGTGGGAGAGAGGAGGTGAGACCGAAGGGGAACGCAGTGATGGCTGTGTCCAGGGGGAGTGAGCTGCCTCTGGGCCGAGGGGGGCCCACCCTTCTCAGGCAGCCCCAGGCAGTGGACGGAGGGGAGAAGCCCCTAACTGGCAGGGGCGGGGAGTCACCCCTGAGTCACCTCTGTAGTGGGGTCCACGCTCTTCAGGGAGGGTTGGAAGTTTCTGTAGATGTTTTCAAGGCCAAATGTGTCCCCCTTCAGATCCTGACCTGGAGGGAGAGGTACTGGGGTGAGAGTGAGCCTGGGGGACGCCGAAGAGACACACAGGATGGATTGTTCGCAGTAAAGGGGATGCGCTTGGGGAGTCGCCCCCGGAGCTACGCTAAACTCATTTCCCACTGCCCATCCGTCTTCCCCTCAGCCCAGCTCATTGGAGATGTGGAAGAGGGCTGGGGAGGTGGCCGGGGGTGACGCAGGGACAGGAGGGGACGAAGCTGTCTTCCAACATGCCCCACGGTCAAAAGTCAGAGCTGGGTGAGTGGGTTCTCAAGGAGTCACTTGGTTTAGGTGGGGTAGGAGGGCGAGACTGCCTGGGGTCAACAGGCACACTTCCTCATAGCAGCAGTAGTGACAACAGACAGAAGCAACTGTGCCTGGAATCTTCTTGTGTGAGTTGGCATGAGTCCAGCACCTACTGGCTCCACCATGCACATAAACTCGCTCCTCAACCTTTAGAACCGGTCCCCAGGTCCTCCTGGCATCTTCCTGAATGTTCCTTTGCGCCCTCCCTCGAGATCCTCCCCCACCGCCCGCCCTCCTCGCCCACTCTCCCCCTCAATGTGGGCTGAGCTCAGCTGACTCCCCAGCGCTGCCCATAGGCCAGAGGCCTCTCTGCAGACTTCAGACTGGCCGGATCTGGGGTATCTCACCCTCTGCACTTAACTGCCCCCCAGTATGCCCCAACTGCAGCTTCTCCCCATTGCACCTCGTCTCCGTCATCCCCTCCCAGAGCTTGCAAACAACAGGCCCTGCCCAGTTAGCTCACTGACATCTGAACTATGTTGTCTGCTGTCCACACCTCCTGGTTCCCACTGTCCCCCCACTCAGCCTCACCATCTCTGGCCTGCATTAATGTGCTAGTCCCTCCCTGAACTCCCCACTTTCCTGCATCCCCCTAAATCCTCCTGAATGAGCCACCCAAAATGCACATCTGGTCCCCCTCCCTTCAAGCTCCTCCAGTGAGTCCCCCCACCATGGTCCACTGACCAGTCCTGACCTGGCTCTGTCATCCTCCCATCTCACTGACCCGCCCTTGGTTCCTTGCAGGCCACATCTTCCCCACCTCCATGCCCTTTCTTAAGCAGAGACCCTTGCCTAGAAAGCCCCTCTCCCTTCCCGTCCCGGGACAAGGCCTCACTTGGCCACGGCGTATCATTCCACTGTGTGTGTGATACGCTGGGGCTGGGCTCGGGGGTAGGATCAGGTTCTCAGCTGTTGTGAGCAGCTCTGGCAGCCAGAGTGGGCTGAACCCATGGGAAGCTCCATGGAAGGACCGCATGTCAACTGGATCTTGGAAACAGTGGGATGGAGATGTGCAGAGATTCAGACAGAAGCAGCACAGCCTCTGCAAAGTGGCCACAGACTGGAGCGCAGGGAAGAACTTGATGAGGAGAAGCCAAGTAAAGACTGGAGGGTCAGCAGGGCTGCCCGTGGGGACGGGGGTCAGGAGGCTACAGACTGGCTGTTGCGACAGACGCAGGACTGGCTGGCAGGATGTACGTGTCACCCACAACCACTGGGAGTCTGACTGGCATTCTCTACCCACCCCTGCCCCCCAGCCTGCCCCGCCTTGGCCCCTGATAAGATCTACCTTCCCAGATGCTTGTGTTCTCAAAAATGCCAGGGTAGCCTGCATCTTGCCACTCTCGAGACATGTCGTACTCTTGCCTGCCAACAGAAATGACGTGAGCAGCTGATGACGGAGAGGTAGGGGAAGGGCTCAGAGACCTCTGACCCTCAGCTTCCAGAAGAGTCTGCTCTGGCCAAGCCCTGAGTCCGAGAGGGAGGGGCCTGCCCCCAGTGGCAGGGACAGAAACCGAATAGCATTCCCGGGGATGTCCTCATCACCTGCCCCCCGACCCCCACCTCTCAGAGGGACTCAGTGACCTTGTCTGTGAGCTGGGGGCATCGGGCTAGAGTCAGGGCAGTTCCCTTCGCCTGCCGGCTGGGCTCTGTGCAGAACATTGCTCGGTCTCTTACATCTGGGAGGCGAACGCTCATCCCCAGTGTCCTAGTGTGGTAGTGCTGCTCTGCGGCAGCCAGGGTGATAAGAAGCACCAGGCAACTTCATTACACAATCCAGTTTCCATTTCTCTGCCAAGCGGATATGTCTTATCCGATCTGCAGGCTGCCCTCTGCTAGACGCAGAGCTGGGAGGGAACTGCAGGAACTAGGAGGGACCCGGGGGTGGGGGTCAGGGCCTCACCCACCCCTGCTGGGCCTCAGCAGGGCCTCACCCACCCCTGCTGGGCCTCAGCAGGGCCTCACCCACCCCTGCTGGGCCTCAGCAGGGCCTCAGGATATTCTGACTATGGTCCCCTCGCCCCCAGGCCCAGCCCCGGAAGCTTACCTGTGCAGTTTTCTCTGGGATCTGCCGAGTAAGAAGACCAGGACCACCACCAAGACCACCAGGAGTGCTGCCACGGCCCCCACAATCCCATATACCATGCTCTTGCTGGTGCTGGATTCACAGGTCTCCCCCGAGTACCAGTGTGTGTCTGAGTTCAGGCATCTGGGGACACACGCAAGCTCGGGCCAGTCCACCAGCTTCCCTCACCCACCCCATTTCTGCCCCCCTGCCCCCTGCCCCTGAAAACAAAGATCAATGTCAAAGCACAGGAAACCATCTTACCCACTGAGGGCAGTTGCTGGGCACCCTCTCTGACTCCCCAAGTCTAAAGGGTGGTGAGTGGGTACAGGGACCGCAGGTCCACAGAGCAGAATCTGAGAGGGCTGGGGACCTCATCATGCTCAAGTAGCGTTCACCCATGTAATTGCTAAGCAGCTGGCACTTGGATGGTCTGTCACCATGTTTTATATTTTGTACTTTAGTTTAAGACATAGCGTGCCAGCAAGGAGGTGCTAATGGCATGGTGGCAGGGATGTTGTTAGGGACACGAATGACAGATGGAGAGAGAGGTCCATAGACAGAGATTTGCAATTGATAACTGGAACTTTTTCAGAAAGGGGACTGCTTGGTTCTATGAGGCCTTGCCTGTAATCTGCACCTCCTGCTCCCTCTGATGGGAGCGGGAGGTGGGAGACCTGGGTAAAGGAAAGAGGGATGTAGAGGCTGGGCTGGAGGTGCCTTGTGAGCTCTGCTCACCCTCACCCTGCACCCTTGGATGACCTTCAGGGAGGGTGGGACCCTACTGCTAGAGAGGGCAGATGCTGGCCTTAGAGGGAACAAGCACTCACAGACAACGGGGGCCGCTTTGCTGCAGCTGGCACCTGCCATGGTGACAGTCCATTTCCGACTTCGTCCCTGAGGTGCACTTGGTTACACAGGCCAGCTTCCCATCCAGTTCATCCACATAGTAGAATTGGGCGAATTCCTTTGCAGCATTCTTAGTGCATTGCTCTGGGGGCAGGTGGGGGGCCAGCAGGAAGTGTCAGCCAGGTGAACCCGTCCCTAGCCCACCCCTCACCCCAGGTTTACCATCCACTCTCATGGGGCTGCTTACCTTGTGGGTCAAAATCGACCTTCACGGGGTTCACAGCGGTGGCCTTCTCATCGTAGCACAGGAGTGAGAGGTCTGCCCAGGGTGGCGAAAAAGAACAAAACAGATGTGCCTCTGCCTGCCCGCTGCAGGCAGTCAGCCTCCCCTTTCCTCCTTGCTGTGGCCAAGACTAGCAGATGCAGCTGAGGCTGTGAGCTAGCTCTGAGGGGGTCACTGGGGCTGCTGACCACCTCAGCCCGGGACTGCAAGGGGCTGCCCGGAGCAGCACAGAACATGGGGAAGGTACCCGGGCTTGACCTCTGGATTCCTCAAGGGAGATCTCTGGAATTCCAGAAGAGACGAGAGATGCAGGACGTGGGGATGAGCCTGAGACTACCTGAAGGGGCCCTACCCATCCTTTCCCCACCAACATCAAAGGGTTTTTGGGGGACATACTTTTGCAGTCTTCAGAATTCCCATGTAGCTGTTTGGTCTCATTCATAATCTTGGCTGTTATCATCTTAGCGAGGTTTTCAAACAGCTCCAGGTACTGCGAAGTGTAGTTGGCCTCCATGATGACTTCGTGTTCCACCACGACGCTGCCAGGACTGGAACCAGGAGTCATCAGTCAACCTTGTTGCCCACCCTCCCAACAAGTGGGGCCCAAGAAGCAAGAAGGGTGATGAGAAACAATTAGTCAAGGGACCCAGGGGTGGGACAGAATATAGACTCTTCCCTCCAGCAGTTAACAACCTAGAGGGAGGCTACAATATAAGCCTGGGATTACAATATATGCCACTGGGTGAAATTCATTCCTAAAAATGGAGGCTGTTGGACAAAGACGTGGAGGAATGGAACCCTTGTGCCTCATTGGTGGGAAAGCAAACTGGTGCAGCTACTGTGGAAAACAGTATGATGGTTCCTCAAAAAATGAAATATAGAATGATCCTGTGATCCAGCAAGTCTACCTCTGGGTATCCACCTCAAAGAGTTGAAAGCAGGGGCAGGAGGAAATATTTGTATACCCATGTTCATAGCCGTGTTATTCATCACTAAACAGTGGAACCAGTCAATCTAAGCAACCGTCAGTAGATGACTAGATTAACAAAATGCAATGGAATATTAGATACAGTGGGATATTAGTCAGTCTCTAAAGGAAGGACATTCTGAGAAATGCTGCAACATGTGCGAACCTTGCGGACATCATGCTAGGTGAAATGGGCCAGTCAGAAAGAGGATGAATACTGGATGAGTACTTATGTGTAGTGATATGAGATCCCTGAGGTAATCAAATTCGGGGTAGAGGCAGAAGGCAGCGTAGTGATTGTCAGAGGTGGGATGAGGGGGGATTGGGGGTTACTGTTTAATGGGTACAGAGTTTCAGTTTGGGAAAATGAAAAAGTTCTGGAGGACTTCCCTGGTGCTCCAGTGGTTAAGAATCCACCTGCCAGTGCTGGAGACACAGGTTCAATCCCTGGCCCAGGAAGATCCCACATGCTGTGGGGCAACTAAGCCCGAGACTACTCAAGTCCACTTGTGCTAGCGTTCATGCTCAGCAACAGGAGAAGTCATGCAATGAGAAGCCCATGTGTCACAATGAGAGAGCTGACCCTACTTGCCGCAACCAGAGAAAACCCCCCACAGCAATGAAGACCCAGTGCAGCCAAAAAAAAAAAAAAAAAGAATTAAAAAGTTCTAGAGATGGACAGTGGTGGTGGTTGTACAACAATGTGAATTTACTTACTGCTGCTAAGCCATATACTTAACATGGTGAATTCAGCGGCTAATGACAGATTTTATGTTATGGGTATTTCACCACAATGAAAATATTTTAAATTTAAAAATTTAACACAGAAGCTAATGGATTGTATTTTGAAAACCAAATAAGTAAACTTTTAGATATGAAGACACATGAGGGCACTTTAGAAATGTTGGATTCCAACAAGCAATGTTGGATTTCCAACCCAGAAGCTTCTTGTTAGATGGCCAGCAATGCTCTGAGCAGAGAGCTCCTGAGATAGGGTCCATCACTACCCACGGTCCTTGTGACAGAGAAGTCAGAAGCAGGACCCAGGAGGACCTAACCCAACAAAATCCTGAGTCAGAATGGAGACGTGGAGACCATGGCTCTGAGGCTGGGTGTGGGTGGAGGATGCTGGGTTATGGAAACCCACAGGTTCTTGATATGTTGGTAACTGACATGCCCCAGGCTCCCTCCCCACCCTTCTGCTTCTTCCCATCCTCCTCTGGGAGCTCTGCCTCTCCTGCCCATCCGTTAAATATGGATGTTTCTCAGGCTTCTGCCCAGGGACAGCTTCACCTCCATGCTGTGACAATTGCCCCAGCCATCTGGTCTACCCCCCGAGCTTCCAGTGATGCCTATCTAGGGACGTCAATGCCGATGTCTCTGCTGTAGACCCTTACTATCATACATTTGACCATCAGCTGCTCCATCACTCCACACGGCTGCGCCCCAAACACCTGAAGCTTAACAAGGCCCATGTCGAACTCATCATCTTCTTCCACCGTCCTGCTCCTTCTTCTGTTCCTCATCTCAGCCAAGCGCAACCCACACTCCCAGCAGCCCAGAAATCTGGGGTCATTCCTCTTTTTCTCCAAACACCCATCAAAATCCAACGATCTGCTGGTCCTGCCTCTTAAAGACCTTTCACACAGGACTACTTTCCTTCTTTATTAACACCTCTCAGGCCCAGGCTGCTATCGTCTCCCTCCTCTGTCCATCTATTCTCAACCCTGCAACCAGATTGCGCGGTCTGGAATGCAAAGCATTTACTCTGCCACGTGGGCCACAACTGCTGATGCTCCGCATGTAAATGAGCACGTGTCACCTTTGCAACCTCCCCTCCCACCACAGCCCCTTTGTCTTCAAGAAACCAAGGGTGCTTTATGTTCCCAGAATCTGCACTCCTTTCTCTTACCTGTAGGCACATCATGGATTTCCTCTTGTAACACTTTCCCCCTCCCTTGCCTCTAGTTGGCCCATTCCTCATCCTTTAAGCCCCAACTTAGCTGTTACTTCCTCCAGGAAGATTTCCCTCAGTCTCATTGACCCTGCATTCAGGACCTCTCCCTCTGTACCTCGTGCATCCCTTATCATAACTCTAACCTCAGTAACTGAGTTATCATAACTACCATAACACTAGCTACCATATAACTCTGTTCTCTGCCCTTCTAAGCTCCATGAAGAGCAGAACCCAATGTTCCCAGCACCTAGCACAGGGTAGACTTCCAATATTAGCTTGATAAATGGATGAATGCTGAATGAGTGAATGCATGGTCTCAGAGCCTTCAGGTGTTGCCTTTTTTGACCCAGCCAGGTACTGATACTCTAACCATTTATGATAGGAGGAGGCAGGAGAGCAGGCAAGAGAGAAGAGCTTCCCACAGTCTATAAACCTTCCCACCCCCATACTCACAGCAGTCTTTTGACATTCACGCCTCGGTACTGGGGAAAGTTGTTGCCCCTGTAAACTTTATCCATCTGAAAGAAACAGGACAGCTGCGTTCATAGAAGCCTGAGTGTGCAGCAGTCCCTGTTCTCTGTGCTGAGGGCAGTTCCTCAGAACCTCCTTTACCCAGGGAGGCCCTGTGTTCAGTTCATCGCTCAGTCAAGTCCGACTCTTTGCGACCCCGTGGACTGCAGCACGCCAGGCCTCCCTGTCCATCACCAACTCCCGGAGTCTGCCCAAACCCGTGTCCATCGAGTCAGTGATGTCATCCACCCGTAGGAAAGAAGGAAGGGGGTGCATATGGATGTCCCCTCTTCCAGGATTCACATCAGGGAATCTAGGCTTCCTCTCCTCTTACCTGACTCTTGAATACTTGAACGAAGTTCTTGTATGCTTCAGAGGATTTGTCATTTAGGTCATCTGTGAAATTCCTGTTAGTCACTTTTACTCTCAGGTCTACAGTGGCATTGATTTTTTGGGGGGGGTTCTAAGGAAACAGGGCATAATATGCATGAGACAGCAAACTCACAGTAATGTCTTCCAGGAATGGCTACTTCTTCATTTGTTGGTTTTGTGGGAGAGGAGATAGTGTTAGAGAGGCAGATGGAAACTCAAAAGGCAGGTCGGAGTAGCTGAAACATCTACCCCTTGTCTCTCAATACCAGGAGGAGCTACCAGTCAGAATCTTGATTCAGTGAGACCTGACTAGAGGGCACCAGATGATCATTCAGATGAGAGAGGCAGGTTAACTAGTGAAAAGGGCTCAGAAGTGGGATGCAGAAAATCCTGCTCTACCTGCAGCCTGGGTGAAAGTCACATTTTCTCCCCTATCTGCACAATTAGGCAATGGTAGCAAATGAACCTTCCAAAGTTGCCCTCCTATTTTGAATGGTTAAGGGATGTGGAGATGATCTACAAGTCTCAAAAAAGGTCTTTACCTATGAAGAAGTATTCTTTGAGGGATTTACACTGGTAATCAAAGTAGCCTTGGGCACAGACACATTCTTTTCCATTCCAAGTGGCCCCATTGTAGCACTGCACTGTAAAGAGGTAGAACATTCCAGAGGTTACCATGGAAGCCCAAGACACAAAACACCAACTCTTGTTTCAAGTCCCATCATTCAGATATGGCACTGAAAGATGGAGATGGGACTAGATGATCATGCTGCAACTGAGAGCCCTCTGCCACCATTTCAATCCCCAAGAGATAGTGGGGAAAGGAGAAGGAACAACAGAATGGAAGGAAGCAAGGGATGAAAGAGGACACTCAAAGAAATCAAGAACCCTGCAACTCAAAAGAGAGGCACACCATCCACTTGGATGATGTATACTGGCAACAAGATGGCACTGGAAATGTGGAACAAGACCACAAGGAGGACAAAACTGACAGGCTGATAAGGGAGATGAGCAGGAGGAGCCTGTAGAGTAACATACAGGTAGACTTACATGGTGTTGAAGAGTGGGTTGTCCTCACGGTTGTCTGTGTCCTAGTGACTGGGGGACTCAGGGTTGAAGTGGTACTGAATCCAGGGGCTGGAGCTCCAGTGGAGCCAGGTGAAGTGGAAGACACAGGAGAAGAAAAGCCAGAAGTCGACTCCTCTTTGGCAGTCATGGTGGTATATTGTGAGACCACAGTGTGGGTGGAGATCTCACTGGAGCTTGATGAAGAAGAACTTGCACTGTTTGTACTGTACAAAGAATGGGTAGAGAATGATGACATGGACCCGTCTGAGGAGCTGGTGTAGAGAGTGGATCCCAGAGAAGATGTGGTCATGTGTCCATCACCAACGGAAATAGTTATGGATTCTCCAGGCCTTGATGTCGAAGCAGAAATTTCATTCCCTACAGTAACAGTGCTGTTCAAGATGCCTGTAGGTTTTGATGAATCAGGGGTAGAAGTAGCAAGAGTGAGTTCCTCTGTGAGGCCTGTGATTGTCTGTGTGGCAACAGAGAGGGTGGTAGACAGTAGGCTGGGAAGTGAAGAGGAAGCTAAGCTACTACTATGGCTGGGGTAGGAAGTTGACTTAGAAGATTCAGAAATGGTTGAAAGGACAGAGGACATCTCAGTAATTGTTGTACTGAGTCCAGTGCTGGAGGTGGTTGTAGAAAGTCTCTCAGAGTTTGAAGGTATATAAAATGTTGAGGTGTAAGAGGAGACTGTATGTGCTGATGGTGCGGAGACCATTGTGGACACAGTGGCTTCAGGAGTAGAATATGTGGTCCTTTCTTCATCACCAGTGGAGGAGGTAATGGATTCAGCTGGACTTGAAGTGGAGACAGGACTTCCAGCCTCTTGAGAAATTGTCAATGTAGATAAGTCCGTGATTTGAGAAAAATCAGATATGGTGTTGTGATCTGTGGACTTCTGAGTGACAAAAGTGGTAGACTGTACTGAACCAGACGAGCTGAAAAATGTCTCTCCAGTGCTAGATGGGGCTGTAGAGCTCCTGGCAACTCCTGTGTGGGAACCCTCAGAAGAAACACTAGGTGCAGACCACCCAGAAGTAGTGGCAAAACTCCCAGGACGTGTGGTGAGGGAACCCTCAGAAGACATGGTGAATTCAGACAGACCGGAAGTGGTTGGGGAGGACATGGGAACTGTGGTATGGGAACCATCAGAAGACACTATGGATTCAGACAGACCAGAAATAGTGGTAGAGCTCCCAGGTACCGTAGTGTGGGAACCTGCAGAAGACACTGAGGATTCAGACAGACCAAATGTGGTGATGGTGCTCCCAGTGACTGTGGCATAGGAACTCTCAGAAGAGATTGAGGATTCAGACTGAACAGACGTGGTTTGGGAACTCTCAGAAGAGACTGTGGATTCAGACCCACCAGAAGTAGTGGGGGAACTCCAAAGGACTGCAGTGAGGGAACCCTCAGAAGACACTGTGAAGTCAGACCCACCAGATAAAGTGGTGGACCTCCCAGGAAATGTGGTGTGGTAATCCTCAGAGGAGACTGTGGTTTTAGACAGACCAGAAGTGGTTGGGTAGGGCATGGAAACTGTGGTATGGGAACCATCCAGAGAGACTGTGGATTCGGACTGAGAAGATGTGGTGATAAAGTTCCCAGGAACTGTAGTGTGGGAACCCTCAGAAGAGATTGTGAATTCTGACTGAACAGAAGGAGTGGGGGAACTTACAAGGACTGTGGTGAGGGAACCTTCAGAAGAGATTGTGGATTCAGAATGACCAGACGTGGTGTGGGAACTCTCCGAAGAGACTATGGATTCAGACCAACCAGATGTGGTGGTAGAATTCCAAGAGACTGTGGTCAGGGAACCCTCAGCAGATACAGTAGACTCAGACTGACCAGAAGTAGTGGTGGAGCTCCCAAGAACTGTAGTGTGGGAACCTTCAGAAGAGATTGTGGATTCAGACTGACCAGATGTTGTGTGAGAACCCTCCACAGAGACTGTGAATTCAGACTGATGAGATGTGATGTGGGAACCCTCAGAAGAGACTGTGGATTCTGACTGACCAGATGTGGTGAGGTAACCCTCTGAAGAGACTGTGGATTCAGACTGACCAGATGTGGTGATAAAACTCCCAGGGACTGTGGTGGAGGCCTCAGAAGAGACTGTGGATTTAAATTGACTAGATGTGGTGGTTAAGCTCCCAGAGATTGTTGAATGGAAACTCTCAGAAGAGATTGTGGATTCTGGCTGAACAGAAGGAGTGGGGGAACTCACAAGCCCTGTCGTGAGGGAGCCTTCTGAAGAGACAGTGAATTCAGACTGTCCAGATGTGGTGTGGAAACTGTCAGGAGAGACTGTGGATCCAGACTGATCAAATGTGGTGGTGGAACTCAATAGGACAGTGGTTTGGGAACCCTCAGAAGATATTGTGGATTCTGACAGACCTGATGTTGTGGTGGAGTTTCCAGGGACTGTGGTGGGGGAATCCTCAGAAGACACTGTGGATTCTGACAGAACAGATGTGATGGTAGAACGCCCAGGGCCTGTGGTGTGTGAAACCTCAGTAAAGACTGTGTATGCAGACTGACCAGATGTAGTGTGGGAACTCTCAAAAGAGACAGTGGATTCAGACTGATCAAATGTTGTGGTGGTGCTCAGTGGGACTGTAGTTTTGGAATCCTCAGAAGACATTGTGGACTCTGAGAGACCTGATGTGGTGGTGGAGCTTTCAGGGCTTGTGGTGGGAGAAGCCTCATAAGAGACTGTGGATCCAGACTGTTCAAATGTGGTGGTGGAACTCAATAGGACTGTGCTTTGGGAACCCTCAGAAGACACTGTAGGTTCTGACAGAACTGATGTGGTGGTGGAGCTTCCAGGGACTGTGGTGGGAGAAGCCTCAGAAGAGATTGTGGATCTAGACTGTTCAAATGTGGTGGTGGAACTCAGTAGGACTGTGGTTTGGGAACCCTCAGAAGACACTGTACGTTCTGATATAACTGATGTGGTGGTGGAGCTTCCAGGGACTGTGGTGGGTGAAGCCTCAGAAGAGACTGTGGGTTCAGACTGATCAGATGTAGTGATAAAACTCCCAGGGACTGTGGTGAGTGAAGATTCTGAAGAGAATGTGGATTCAGACTGACCTGATGTGGTATGGGAACTCTCAGAAGAGACTGTGGATTCTGAGAGAATTGATGTGGTGATGGAGTGCCCAGGGCCTGTGGTGGGAGAAGCCTCAGAAGAAACTGTGGGTTCAGACTGACCAGATGTGGTGATAAAACTCCCAGGGACTGTGGTGAGTGAAGCTTCTGAAGAGAATGTGGATTCAGACTGATCTGATGTGGTATGGGAACTCTCAGAAGAGACTGTGAATTCTGAGAGAATTGATGTGGTGATGGAGTGCCCAGGGCCTGTGGTGAGACAAGCCTCAGAAGAGACTGTGGATCCAGACTGTTCAAATGTGGTGGTGGAACTCAGTAGGACTGTGGTTTGGGAACCCTCAGAGGACACTGTAGGCTCTGACAGAACTGATGTGGTGGTGGAGCTTCCAGGGACTGTGGTGGGAGACGCCTCAGAAGAGACTGTGGGTTCAGACTGACCAGATGTGGTGTGGGAACCCTCAAAAGACACTGTGGATTCTGAGAGAACTGATGTGGTGGTGGAGCTCGCAGGGCCTGCAGTGGGGGATTCCTCAGTAGAGACTGTGGATTCAGAATGATCTGATGTGGAGACCAAACTCCCAGGGACTATAGTGGAGGGAGCGTCAGAAGAGACTGTAGATTCAGACTGACCTGATGTGGTGTGGGAACTCTCATTAGACACAGTGGATGCTAATTGATCAAGTGTGGTGGTGGAGTTCAGTAGGACTGTGGTTTGGGAACCCTCAGGAGACCCTGTAGGTTTTGACAGAACT